>BDMV01000002.1:45281505-45316965 GCA_008326285.1 Oryza officinalis | reverse complement strand
AGTTCCAACCTTGGTTGTAATCCTACTCTTAAATAAAGAGACCGCTGCTGTTGTGGTATTATGTCTTCCTGTTGTACCAGCGCTATTTCCTGGGACTGGTACAGGCATACAGGTCAATCTGGACCACTCTATCCTGGTCTCCGCCCGAGGCCAGTTTGGGGCGTGACATCAGTCCTCAGTGTCTCCAAATGAACTGGGGGCTAGAAGAACTCCATCTCCATCACAACAAACGGACGATCTAGCGGATGATGTAGATGCACAGGAGGTTGAAATAAATAACATGGATGAAGATTTGAGAACCGACAGGCGTTTGAACTGGTCGGTCGATGAAGACAAACGATTGGTAGGATCAAATAATTATTTTCATGCACATTTACAGACATGCAGCGTGTTTACTCAATCTGTTTTTTATTCTTTCTATAACTGTAGGCAAGTGCTTGGTTGCATAATTCGAAGGATCCGGTCGATGGAAATGGCAAGAAGGCAGACAAGTATTGGCAGGATGTTACTGAAGAATATAACAAGACCACAGAAAATAGTCGTAAGAGGAACCGTAACCAATTGAAGATACGCTGGGACCGTTGTAAGAAACCACTAACTGATTTTCATGGAGTTTGGGTCAATTCTGGTAAAGTGTGGCAAAGTGGGATGAGTGACGACCAGATGACTGACAGAGCATTAGAGATATATGCCGGTCAAAATAATGGTAAGGCCTTTTATCTGGTGCATATGTGGAAGGTAGTACGTGGTGAACAGAAGTGGTCAGCATATTTGAATAGGTCTCTATGGTATATATATATATATATATATATATATATATATATATATATATATATATATATATACAATTCTACCTAATTATTTTGATGCCTAAATTTTTGCCAGATGTGATCAATCAAATCAGATTGAAGTTGCCTATGAACTTCACGATCACGGATCTCAGCATTCCTCTGTAGTACCTCCTCCATCACCGGATCATGTCCATGGGTGATTGTAGATGACTGAACAGTAGACGTGGTTGCTTCCTCGTTCAAGTCAAAAGAATCNGATGGCATATACCCAGAGTGGGCTGTTTTTGTTAAGTCCATAAAAGCACCACAATCAGCTGAGCACAAGCTGTTTTCAGAACATCAAGAGGAGGCAAGAAAAGATGTTGAATGTGCCTTTGGGATTTTGCAATCTCGTTTTTGCATTTTGCGTCGGCCGGCACGTCTATATGAACAAGGGGATCTTGAGAATATCATGTTAGCTTGTATAATACTTCATAACATGATAATTGAGGATGAGAAGGATTTAGAAGACGATTCTTTTGACTTGAACGAGGAAGCAACCACGTCTACTGTTTAGTCATCTACAATCACCCATGGACATGATCCGGTGATGGAGGAGGTACTACAGAGGAATGTTGAGATCCGTGATCGTGAAGTTCATAGGCAACTTCAATCTGATTTGATTGATCACATCTGGCAAAAATTTAGGCATCAAAATACTTAGGTAGAATTGTGCATTTAAATATATATATATATATATATATATATATATATATATATATATATATATATATATACCATAGAGACCTATTCAAATATGCTGACCACTTCTGTTCACCACGTACTACCTTCCACATATGCACCAGATAAAAGGCCTTACCATTATTTTGACCGGCATATATCTCTAATGCTCTGTCAGTCATCTGGTCGTCACTCATCCCACTTTGCCACACTTTACCAGAATTGACCCAAACTCCATGAAAATCAGTTAGTGGTTTCTTACAACGGTCCCAGCGTATCTTCAATTGGTTACGGTTCCTCTTACGACTATTTTCTGTGGTCTTGTTATATTCTTCAGTAACATCCTGCCAATACTTGTCTGCCTTCTTGCCATTTCCATCGACCGGATCCTTCGAATTATGCAACCAAGCACTTGCCTACAGTTATAGAAAGAATAAAAAACAGATTGAGTAAACACGCTGCATGTCTGTAAATGTGCATGAAAATAATTATTTGATCCTACCAATCGTTTGTCTTCATCGACCGACCAGTTCAAACGCCTGTCGGTTCTCAAATCTTCATCCATGTTATTTATTTCAACCTCCTGTGCATCTACATCATCCGCTGGATCGTCCGTTTGTTGTGATGGAGATGGAGTTCTTCTAGCCCCCAGTTCATTTGGAGACACTGAGGACTGACTCATTGGAGCACCAACAAAATGAAAATTTTCATGTCCAAATGTGCTGGACTGCAGATAATTTGTGAAGCCCCCTGGTGGGTATAATATGCAAACAAATGAATTTTCCATGCTCTAATTATGTCACCAAAATAGCACAGTATACCGAGACTCCATGCAAATCAGTTAATGGAAGCAAGCATATGAAATATTCAGTGAGCTAAAAAAATTCAATCTGTTAAACTGATTGGAAGAACAAAACATAGACAACTCTTATTGATACTTTCTCTGAACAAGGGAGCAACACCTGTGTGATTGCATCTACTTCAGCTAATCTGATAGTTACTGAAATGCACTAGTTACATGAGAAAACAATTTGGCCAGGTTACTAAAATCCAATAGTTACTGAAATGCATGCACTAGTTTCATAAGAATATAGGGGGGAAAACCATCCTAGGCAGGCATCGATTGTCATGCTGACGCACTGTCCTCCATATGCCATACGAGATGAGGCACTAATTGCCTGTTTCGCTGGGTAGGTAAGCACACGAGCTGATGCTGATGGCCACACCAGCAGCAAGCAGTACATGAAAAAAAATCTACAGTCAAACACCTGCATCTTGAGATTCTGAAGACTTAGTCCTCGCTATGAGATGCTGCTGGCCACCATCCACCAAGGGGAGAATCACCCATCCGTGGAGCACAACTGCTACCAACACCTGCATCTTGATGAACACCGATGGATCCGTCTTGAGCACGAGCTGCAGCAGATCTGGCGACCGGAGCTGTCCCAGCAGCACGGGCGGATGGATGATGGGACTGGCTGCTTCTTCCTTGCCGGGAATCAGTCTTAGTTAATCGATTCATCTGAGATTTGGGGAAGTTTTTGGAATCTGAGATTTGGGGGAGTTTTTGGATCACACTGAATGGGGGAGGAGATGGAATCGAAGGGAGCTATGGTGGAGGGCAGTAGAGAGAGG
The DNA here is from genome assembly GCA_008326285.1 of Oryza officinalis. NCBI lineage: Eukaryota > Viridiplantae > Streptophyta > Magnoliopsida > Poales > Poaceae > Oryza > Oryza officinalis. The sequence goes on along the minus strand of BDMV01000002.1, from coordinate 45,313,819 downwards.
GAGATTGCGGGAGCGGATGAGCTAGAAAGAGGCAGGCGGAGGAAAAATTTCGTGGCGGCAGCGCGCTTACCTCGGTCGTGTTGACGACGGATTTTGGTAATCGACTTGGAGAGAAAAGAGGAAACCGAAGCAGAGAGGAAGGATTGAGTTGGAGTCGGACCAGGCTTCGTATCGGACCCGGTAACCGTATCGGACTGGGGAGGTGTTGTTATAGAGAGCGTATCGGCCGATACGGATTCGGTTTGGTCGTGGGCCGATACGGGTTGTAAGTTGACAGCGTCAATGTGGGCTTGGTCTGGGCTCGGAATAAGCTTCAAGGAAGTTGCCAAATAGAGATAAAGCTCGGTTTTAGTCAATTGTATCTTGTAAATTAAGTAGTTTAGATTTAATCTGTGGCTTAAGTCTGCCACAAGGACTTGTTTGTTAGTTGTAGATAAGATCGTGCCCTACAAGGGTTCTGTTGTAACCTCGGGTATAAATATCCCGATAGTTTGTACAGAGTATCTCTCTCTCAATCAATCAAAATATACAACCAATTCAATCTATTTTTGGCGCATCGCCAACCCTCGTAAGAGGTTGATTTTGACGAGTTCTTGCCTTCCCAGAGCAAAGGTAAGAACTCGTCCCCGACGATTGGCATCGTCGGGGCTAGCGTGTCGCTTTAGACACGTTAAGCCTCGATGATGTGATCGTCGTTTATCGTGTTTTGAGTAATCTTGACAGGCGTCTTAATTGTGCTTCGCCGGCGGTATATTCGTTTTAGGGTTTATTGCCGACGACAGTTTAATTGTTATGCTTGGTTAGATTATTTGATGCATTTACCATCCCCAAAAGCAATCGACGGCTTGATTTTTTTTGTGTTAAGTCTCGATTCACACTTCGAGTTGCTATCGACCTTAGTCCTGTTTCGAGGTCTAACACGAAGCCTGTTGTCGATTGTAATTAAGGATAGCGCCGGGGTTTCAGCCGGTCTTATCTAATGCATGTGATTATTTAGGTTTTTGCATGTGTTTGCCACTTATATATGTGGATTGACGAATATAAACATATCGATCACAGAGTATTTCTTTTTAAAGGCTTCTTTGTGGTTGGTGTATTTATATTAGCCGATTGACTTGTATAAGTCTACACTAGAGTAATAGCTAGTGCAGTTATCATGATGAAACCCTCATCGGCTAATTTCATTAATCTGTCATACGCTTTTAGCATAGGCCGATGAGATTAAATCTTGTCAATTTGCTTATTATAATTGAGTAAGCCGATACAGCTTTGCCCTATCGGCTGGGCTATAACAATGTGACATCGGCCTATCGGCCGATCGACCATTGTTTTCTGATATGGTTTACTTGTTTCTTGTTGATTGTAGAACAAATCAACTGGCACGCTCTGCGCACGACTAGGCAAGACAATTTGGACCTGCACTGGAGTTAAGCAGATCTCCCACGCCGCCGTGGTAACGCGGAACCCGTTTTGCTGTTGGACGGGTCCAAATTCTGCGCCAACAGGTCGATCGCGTGGGCGAAGGCGCTGAAGAAGGCGCGCTCCAGAGGCATGCGCGGGAAAAGCCGTTGCGGGAGATGGCGCGTGCGCGGGAGAAGGGTGGCGCGGCCGCGCGAGAGATGGCGAGCGTGCTGGAGAATGGCGGCGGGGATGGATGCGTACGGGATCCATGGAAACGATGGTGGCCTTCCCCAATGCGCGTCTAGTGGTTTCTATCGGCCTCGAACGTATCGTAGAAACGATGTCTACATTAGAAACGGTTTCTATGTTTTTTCCCTCTCTCTTCATTAAATTGACTGCCACATCAGCAAAACGCTTACGTGGCATCGTAATTAATGAGGATAGAAACCATGCTGGTTTCTGCATTGGGAGTGCCCTGACCCTTCGTCCTACTTCCTCCGTCTCACAACCTGTCGTTTTAAGGTTTCTCAGTGTTCACTAAAAATAACCAATTTACTCTCATTTATTTCATTTAACTTTCATTTGCATGCAGTCTAGAATGTTTCACAGAACATACAGATATTGCAGTTAACTAATAAATCAACCATAACTTGACTGTCACGTGAGATTTACAGATGAACAATGACGCCAACGCCAAAAAAAACTATACATGAGAAAGCAATCATTAACATAATTCAAACATTTGAATCAACCCATAAAAGATGCTTTGGCGCCTAGTTTTGCCCCTTTATTTTCTATAAATTCTGAAGAGACCATCTTACTTCATCTCAATTCATTCCATCTCCCTATAATCCAATCCACAAGTTCTGGAAAGACCATCTTTTACTTCATCTCATTTTATTCTTTTTCCTGTAGTCCAATCCAACGCCACACATATGATCTTTCCATCTTTCACTTCATCTCCTTTTTATTCATTTTCCTGTAGTCCAATCCAACGCCACACATATGAAAATAGTTGCAGATCTCAATTTAGCACCAAAAGAGAAAGAAGATGGAGGAGTTTTACCTGACCTCAATGAAGAAGAAGCTGATATGGAAGAAGATGGAAGACCTACTGTTGTTCAAGGAGATAACCTTGATCAAGTTGAGTGCCAGGAACATGTACAAACTATACATTTTTTTTGATCTCAACCTACATCCTTTTGATCTCAACTATGAGGCTACACAAAAAAAGAACAAATACATCGAGTCACCACACGCTTGGTCCCTCGAGTCAGGGACGAAGCAACCACCAGGATGCCGCTCCACGTCGAACAATTATCGACATGCATGTTGCTTCTTGGTGAGGAACTGGACACCGTCGGCGCAAGCACCGCACCACCACGGCGCCTGCATCCACCTCGCGTTCCTCCACTTGCCTGCTGTGCTTCAACATCCAGTTCTGCCACCCTCCGCTTGGGTGCGGCCCTTCTGGCCAGCCGAGCCATGACCTTCAAGGCTGCGATGGGCAGTGAATCGGCGTGCGCCCGCCGCGCCATTGCCCACACCAACTGTGGAGGGGAGAGATGAGGTGAGGAGGCTAGGGATTGGGGATCGGGGTTAGCGGCGACGGAGGAACCTGATCTGGGTGGGGAAGATTGGGGATCGTGAGGAGGCGACAGAGATTGGGGTCAGTGCAGTGGGTGGGGGCCGAGCGACGGAGGAGTGGTTCCACGCGAGAAGCGAGAAGATAAGATCCATTCACGATAGCCAAAAAAAATCAAAAGCACTTCATTTTTTCTGGTTTCACGCATATGGACTGGCCCCACCACTTCTCTCTGTACACTGACACATTTTTTGGGACAAGGCTGGGACGGTAAAACGACAGGTTTTATGAGACGGAAGAAGTATATTATAAGCATCGTCCTACTTAAATCAGATTATTCTAAATTTAATCAAGTTTATTGAAATGATAATAGTGTTTACGACATCAAATGAGCACCATTATATCTATTATACAATATATTTTTATAGTTTACTTATTTGGTACGGTAGACGTATATTTTGAAATAGAGGAAGTATAAAGGGTCCTTCAAAATGCAAGAGTAAGAAAAACATGGAATTTTAATAAGAATACAAATATAACATAGATGATTGAAAAAGAAACACGGAATGGCCGTTTGTTTGGACCATGAAAAACATATGAATTTAAAAAGAGATAAAAACGTGCTCCGTTTCAAAATATAAGAGATTTTGGTTAGATGTGACACATTCTAATACTATGAATCTGAACATATTTTTTATACAAATTTATAATACTAAGATATTATATCTATCTAAAATTTTTTATATTTTAAAACGAAGGGAGCAGACGATTGGAACAAGATGTTTACATTCTTCCTCAGCATGAAGTGAAAATTTTGCCGCGATCACAAACCGAGGAAAAACTGTCAAAAGGGTTACATTACTTATGAAAAAAATCGTTTCTTCGCTGTTATCCATCACGACAGTCCTGATTAAAGGACAATCATATCGAAAGGACCACGAACGGCATGGCATTTAATATCTCCAGAAGAGAATCATTAGCGTAGGGGCGACGAGCTGCCCGTTTCTGTTCTTTCCTGCCGCGATGAAGCCACCACAGGCTGCTCCTGTGCTGCAGATGTCGTGGCAAACCTTTCACTGCTCTAGTTCGGCCTTTTATCTGAGCGTGGCAATAAATTCTTTTTCTCGTTGGGTTGGCCCCATCGGCTATCCGGTGCATTTACTGAATAGAAGCAAGTCAAACAGAGTCAGCCACTTCACAACAGGGACCGCTTTTTCTGAACCCACGCGCTTTTTACTCAGTTAGTGTTAGCAATATCCTCTAAAAAAAAGTGGCAGCAATGTTAGCAGTAAAGCAAACCGTAATTTCTCCCTTCCTACAGTAACTAATCTGATTCCTAGCTAGGTGTGTAATTAAGTCCCTATTTAGGGCATGATAATTTTACCACAGCATATTAGAATATAAAAGTTTTCAACAAAAAGTACAATACAGTAACTCGTATCATCCCAAAGTAAAAAACGTCAAACTCATCAAATTTGTACCAAAAGAATCACTCCCATTTCGAGATACATGATTAAAACTAGCTGAGTCCAATATTCACGCTTCATCAGACTTCTCGTTAGACACCATAAAAATCTCACGACGATTGCTATCTGAATCATCATCATAAGGTGCAAAACTTGTACTTCTCTTTTTCATTAAAAAACAATTCCATTTTATATACCAAAAATTATAACAATTATAGCGATGTACCTCTTTTTCTTTACCCTTCGACGTCCTTGCCTTATTGTCACATTTTGGCTTTGACCAACAAACTTTCTATTTGAGAAGCCTCCATTGTCTCGATTTTCATTGATCTTCTCAAACGTCACGCAAGCAACGTCGAAGTTATCTTCTTAGTCTTGATAGTATTCTCACTGTATGTCAAGATAGTCTACAACATGCTTATAAGACTGTGAAAGTAAACTCAGAAGATATGCTCGTAGGACGTACAGAGTTCAACTCTAGTACTATCGCTAATACTTAGTAGTATAAAGAGTAAATTGCGTCTACGGTACATAAACTTAGTAGGTGGGTGTAATCTAGTTCAAAAACTTGAAAAATAAGCATATGGATGCACCAACTTGGCTAGTGTGTGCATTTTGATTAAAAGATCAATATTCCACACCATATATACTTTTAAGCTATGTAAAAAAAGCAGCCACTCATACCATCTCGACAAGAATCCACATGTTATGTATTGCTTTTACTTGGTTGTAATAATAAAATAGCATGTTGGTTTGAAACTGAAAAAATATAATGATTAGCAAAAGTAAGTGCATGCAAACTAACATAATTTTCAAGCGATTCGACTAATCATACTCTTGTGACGAATATTGCAAAACACAAAATTGAATCCAGAAGCCAACGATCTTGTTAAGCTTATAATACAAATAACAGAACAAGATTATTCAAAAGTGCACACCAGTATTTTTTTTATCAAAATGCACGAGATTGTCAAGTTCATGTATCAGTCTCTCACCTACCAAGTTCTTGTATCGTAGGTGTAATTTACTCTAGTATAAATTTAAGTTAACTACATACATATATATTTGGAACATATCATATGCATTTCTCGTGTACACACGTACACACCAACTAACAAATTTTATCAAAAAATCTAAAAAAAATTATACAAGTACTTTCAATAGTATTATACCTATGTGTGAAATATTATCTTGAAATTCATTATATATAGGAAGCAATAAAAAGACAAAATTTTGACATATTTATAATCTCAAAACTGTCAAAATTTTATCTTTTTTGTTACGGCTAAAATATAATGAATTTGAGATTAAAATTTTACACATAAATGTAATACTATTGAAAGTACTTGTACAATTTTTTTTATTTTTTGGTAAAATTTGTTAGTTGGTATGTACGTATATACACGAAAAAGCTTATGTGCATAAGATATGTTTCCTATATATTTGACATAAACTCTAACAAAATTTATGGAGATAAACTAGGAGCTATAGCACAGCTCCAGCGCTAAACACTTCCTTGAAGGCTGAAGAGTAATCACCAGATGTAAGAAGGTCCATTGGTGGTCAAGCTGTTAATACAGAAAGTCAAGGGATTACACTTCCTCTGCGGAGTGCAGTTGGTGCAGCCGTTGCCGGTGGTGGTCGGGTGATAATTGGCTTAACTTTTTGGCCTTACATCCAAAATGCAAGGGTAATTTAATAGATTTTTAGTTAAAAATATTTAAAAGTTCAGATGGGTTTAAAAGGATTCATGAGTAGTGTGAAACAAACGAGAGATGGATTAGGACAGCCATGGCGTGAAATTTCTCTCTTCTTTCTTAGCGTCAAACTTCTATCTTGTTACCCTGGGCAAGCGCAATCTTCTCTTGGTTTCCTGCTGAGAGATCAACGAACACAGATAAAACCAGCTCCATAACCAACACTGCAAGATCGAACATCATTGAATGTATTAGAGCATCTCCGATAAGCCCCTTGCCCCCAGAGAATGCCATCCAAAAGGCCGTAATACTAATACACACCATGATGTTCCTCCATGCCTTAACCCCGGCTACAGATTAGCATGCATTAGAACCCCTAATTGATCCCCAAAATTTTCTCCCACGTCTCGTACGTGTCCTACCCTTCATACGGACGCGTGTACTCTCCGGACGCCCCAGAACACTTGCTTATATACATACTCCTACGTCGAGGCATGATGCTGCTGCGGCTGCCTGCTACGTAGTACGTACATGGCGCACGTCGACGTGTCACTTGAACGCCGTCTCCAGCGACGCCTCGAGCAAGTCGACCGGCGGGAACAGCGAGAAGCCGCCGTACCGGCCGTGGAACAGACCCAGCTCCTCGCCGGCGAAGTCGAGGAACATCTGGTACTCGTCCACCGCCATGGTCGCCTCCACCTCGTTGGACGCCGCCGAGGAGTCGTCCCCGGCAGGCGCCGCCTCCTCCTGCTTCACAGCGTCCTTCGTGACGACTAGCTTGCGGAAGGAGTCCCCGATGTTGGAGTTCCAGAGGCGGAGATACACGTCCGCGGGTGACGTCGCGGCGGCGACGGGCCCTGCGGTGGACGACGACGAGGCGGAGGTGGTGGTGGCGGCGGTGATCGTCGTCGTCGTCGCAGCCGCGACGCCAGAGGAGAGGAGGGAGAGGCGCGCCTCGGCCTCGAGTCGCGCGGTCTCCCACTGCGCCATGTGACGCGCCGCCGGGCAGCCCGCCGCCGGCCCGGGCGGTGGCTCGTCGAGGCCCATCCGGCGCAGCTGCTTCTTGAGGTGAGTGTTCCAGTAGTTCTTGATCTCGTTGTCGGTCCGGCCGGGCAGCTGCGCCGCGATCATGGACCACCTGGCCAGAACAAACAGCAGGTGTGCCACCACTTCTAATCAATGCCCTGCTACTAGTACTACACACTAGTGATAGCTAACTGGACTGAATATTTACCACATTATAGCAGTACGGTAAATGAGTAAATATACACTGGGACTCCAAGCTAATTAAACTATAGACATGTACATACTCCAACAAGCAAGTACCACTACTACTAGTAGTAGCAACCGGCCGGTTTGGGATGTAATGTGATTATGATCGGAGAATGCGATGTGTCAACATTGAATGCGTGAGGAGCCATGCACAGTGTCCATGTATACAACAGTGCTACGGTGTGGTGCGCTAGCTTAGCAGTGCACAGTGGCTGTGCGATGTGAGCTGGTCAGTCAGCTAGTACTCGGCTAGACGGCTACTCGCTGGAGCTAGGCGAAGGAGACGAAGACGAGCAAGGGCGGGGCGCTTACTTGTTGCCAACGATGCCGTGGAGCTGGACGATGGACTTCTGCTCCTCGGCGGTGAAGGGCCCGCGCTTGATGTCCGGCCGGAGGTAGTTCGTCCACCGCAGCCGGCAGCTCTTGCCGCACCGGTTCAGCCCTGCATGCAACGCAAAACGCAGTGTGACCCATATGCAACGAAGATAAGTCTCTCAGCTCCTGCACACTAATTATGCACGAAAAGATCGAGTAGCACAGTACTACTGCAGGGGATGAGTGTTCGTCGCTGGAGGCAATCCTGATGCATGGAGTGAAGGTCAAGGAAACCAGCTGGGAGTAGTACGAGTGAGCCTAGTACTCGTCGAGTGTACGACTTAATCAGTACTCCTACTTTGTATACCAATGAAATAATCTATGTATTTTGCCACATGGATCTCGCCCCAATCGAGCTTGTGGGTGATTATGTTGCCCCAATCAGATGCAATCGAGTATAAGCAGCATGCAAGGCCGAAATTATCAAGACAGATTCTCAGAATGTGCTGATCAACAGTTCAACACTAGTGCGGTGCGGGCACACGAATACGTGACACAAATACGAAGCAAAGCATTGCCTCGCAAGAACAGAGCAGCCAGTACCTGCGAGCTTGGGGAGGAGGCGCCAGCTGCCGTGGCCGTTGGCCTGGATGTAGTCGACGAGGAGCTTGTCCTCCTCCGGCATCCACGGCCCCTTCTTGAGCCCCTTCTTGTCGCAACACGGCGCCCTCCCCATGGCGCGCGGCTAGCTCGCTCGCGCAATGCCGGAGCGCACGAGGCAAGCAGGGCCGTGGACGGACGAGACGAGTGATTCAGTGGGTGAAAGCAAGCACCCGTGTGGGGGGAAGGATATGCGAAAAGATTTGGGGGCGCGCGAGAGAGAAGTGGGGAGACGTGGCTAGTCTAAGCTAGCGAGGGAGGAGAGGCGCGGAGGACGAGGGTGGTTTTGTTTGTGGCCGAGGAGGATCCCCGCGGCGCACCTTAAATGCCGGAGATTTTCACCTGCGCTGCTGCGGCAACAACAATGAGACGGAACGGAAGCGAGAGTGCGAGACGACGGGGAAAAAGAAAAGAAAAGCCGGCGTGCTGCGTTGCGCGACGCATTCAATTGACGAGGGCTTTTCTTGCAAGCAAGTACAGCGCGCGCGCAACGGCGACGGTGACGCCCGGGTACTAGCGTCGTGCAGTCGTGCTACTGCCACTCGAGTGGGATACGCCAGCGGGGGAGAGAGAGAACTATCACTGGTATATGTCCTTTCATGGGGAGTAGTAGTAGGTTTGTACCAAAGCAAACTAGCCGAAGAGTAACTTCGGGCCATCAGATCAAGCATTCAAGTTCAGTAATTCAGATGAAGCGTTTCAATAACATCTGTTTATTTATTATTGTATGAGTAAGAACTACTACTAGTTGTACTAATTGTTGGGTGCCTCGTAAGTGTATCATAACTTTGTGGCCGTGACCTCATGTCGCATTTTGGCCTTGCGACGCAGGGTGTACATCTAGCAACTTCTTCGGTCAATCCTAAAATATAAGCATTTCTGATTATAAATTTAATTTGAAATGTCTAAATTTTAGGTACGGTGGTAACCTTTTTTAAGCTATATTGTTCTTAGCAAAATTATCTCCATCATAATAATATGGGAATGCTAGACATGGGGAAGCCATTCCTCACGTTCCTGGAATCCATTCCTCGTGTTTGGGACGGGATCTCTCTCCCCGCCTCGCGTGGTGATGGCTGTTGTAGTGCTTTGGTGCAGTGCAGCCTCTTCGCACACAGGGGCGGCGATGGGGTGGACTAGGCTGGTCGAGCTAATAGCGATGACGGAGCCACAATGTTGAGAGATCGGGGTGACTTAGTCTCCTAGCCACATAACGCAAAAGGACGGGATGGGTCTCATCTACAAGAAACAGAGGAGGAGGAAGATAGGAAGGAAAGAGGAAGAAGATAGGAAGAGAAGGGGGAAATGGAAAAGTGTAACGCCCGTTTTGTCGCGGCGTTAGCGGAAAAACCTAATTACTAAAAACCCTATTTGCGAAAGTTTTACTCTTCGGTTGAGTCTTGTGGTGTGCCAAGGTCTCGTATTTCCCTTCTCGTCTCAATCCCGGAGAAAACCGTGAAATCGGATTTCGAATCCGAACCCTAAAACTCTCTCTCTCTCGGCAAAAGTCTGTTTTGCCTCCCTCTTTACCCGGGCCGTTTCCCTTTCGGCCTACTTCCTTTCCCCCCACCTCCTCGGGCCGCCTCCCGGCCCAGTCCCCTCTCTCATCTCCTTCGGCCCGCTCCCTCTTCCTCCTTCCTGGGCCGCGCTGTCCCGGCCCGGTCCGCGCCGGCCCGCACCCCTCCCCGGTCACGCGCGCCGCACGTGCCAAGGAGAGGCGCGTCCCCTTCCTCCCAGCCTCCTGTTTTCTCTCTCTCTCCCTCCGTTCCGACAGCATCCGCACCGGCGCCTCTCCCCGTCCCGTTCTCGTCGGCACCGACCCCGTTCCTCTGCGCCGCGGTCCCACTTCCGCGTAGCGTGGCCGACCGCCACGCCCGCCACCACCGTCACCCGGGACACCCCTTGCGCCGCTTGCCCCCGCGCCGCGCCAAGCGCTGGCGTCGGCTGTCGGCCCCACCGCTCGCGCGCCCGCGTGCTGCCCCGAGGGAGAGCGCGCTCTCTCCCCTCTCTCTCCCCGCGCGCGCCCTTGCCCGAAGCGGCATGGAGGTCGCGCCCTTTTCTTCTCCCCTTTTTGCTTTTCCCCCTCCCGACCACCGCCGACGTCACTTGCTGCCCCGTTTCGGCCGCTAGCGCCGGGGAGCGCCGGTCCCCTCCGCGCGCTCCACCGACCTCGCCCGAACCGCCTCTCCCCCCCCAAACCGACCTAGCCGCTCCTTAAATCCTCTCCCCGCTCGGCCGCATTTTTCCCCTCCGCCCGGCCGCCATTGCCGCCTTCTCCACCGAGCTCCTCCCCTCCAAACCACGTGCCGCCGCCGCCACCCTCGTCGTCCACCGCCGCAGCCGAGGACGCCGAGGAGCACCTCGGCGCCCCCTCTCCCTCTCCCTCGGCCCGGAGCCGCGCCGCACCACAGCCCCGCGCCGTCGGCCTCCCCACCCCGGCAAGCCGCCTCCCGCGGTAACCTCTCCCCTCCCCCTCCGTCTCCCCCTCTCTCCCGCGACCTAGTGCGCTAGCTAGCCGCGGAGGACTCCCTCCGGGCGATGCCGTGGCCGCCGCCCCTTTCCTCCGTTCCTTCCCCGCGCCGCCGTTGCCGCCGCCGCCTCGCGCCGTCGCCAGCCGCCGTCGGTCTTCCCCGCGCGAATCCGAGCCGAGGGCTCATTTTCCCTCTCTTCTCTCTCCCCTCCTGCGCCTCCCGACGCCGTCCTCCCACTCCGGCTCGCCATTCCCTCGCCGGAACGCACCACCCGCTCCCGGGTGAGCTCCATCCCTCTCCCCTCCGCTCAGCCGACGTGGACGCCAGGTCCGTCGTCCCGGGTCCCACGGGAGACCGGTCAACGGCCCTCGCGCATCGGCCGGGCCGCGTCGCTACGCCGGCCATTTGGGCCGCGCAGCTGCTTGGCCCATCTCCGCTCTCTCCTCGGCCCTCTCTCTCCGCCTCACGCGCTCCACCGGCCTTGAGCCGTCTTTTCCTCGCGCCGGCCCATTCGCTCGGCCGCTCGCGCTCGTCCGTTGGGCCGCGCCGCTCGGCCCCGGCTCATCGGCCTCTCCCGCGCGCCCATCGGACTCCAACCGATCGGCTTTGGGCCGTTCCGCCGCGCCCATCAGCCTCGGCCCATCGGCCTCCCCTCGCGCGCCGATCGGCCGTGGGCCGATTCTTTCGAGCCGTCGGCCCATCCATTCGGCCGCGCCCATTACTATTCCTTGGGCCACACATAGCTGCCCGAATAAAAGTGCAATTCAAGTCCCTCTTTTCCTTTTCTTTTTCCAGTGAATTATTAATCCCTTTTTCTTTAGACAGAAAATCCTTTAATCTTCGGAAATTCATATCTTCTCAACCGTTCGTCCGATTGACTCCGTTCAACTTCCAAAGTTCCTCAAAAATTGAGATCTATTCAATGGCACGCTTAGTGGTTATTAATAGGGCTTCTTTTATCGTGGTGTTGAGTCGTCTCGTTTCGCGTGTAGTGTCGGAGCCAGACGACCCGCAGTGCGCGGATTTCGACGAAGAAGCTCAAGATCTCGAGCAAGGCAAGTCACCTTTGATCAATTGAACCTATAATTTTAAAATTAAGTATTTTGATTCCGCAAACTATGCATGCTTAGGTTACACTTGACACTTGGCCTCGGTTTGCAATACAACCGTCAGGTCCTACCTTTTTGCTGCATTTACCCTCCTTGAACGTTGAATGCCCTGAACACCCCTTGTCACCCCTCAGGTGAGGCCTCGGTATCCGTACCCCCCGTACGAATATCGAGACTCTCCTCCAAATTTAAAATGATCAACTGGGTAAAACTTGAGTTTACAAAATGCTTGGAAAACCCGACACTTGGGTCGGTGCCTTGAAAAAAAAGTGAGTTTCTAAAACTCGTGGTGCGGGAGACGTACTGGAGGTATGGTCTGCCCGTTCTCGCTCTAAGGACCGATTCCTTGGGAATTACATCCGAGCATATGTCAAGTACGATCACATGGGTGATATGGGACACCCCTGGCTGAGTAACTAGCTAGGCCAGGGAAATCTTGATGCAAAGGGACAAGTGGATTCGCCGGGGTGGTGTCGGGGAAGATCCCTGGGCTTCCTGGCACAGTATGGTCTGGGACCTAATCTGGTGTTGGTCCGTGGGACCCCTCCCGTTGGCATAAGATGACCCTGAGTCGGCTTTCGAAATGCCTTGTCGTGAAAGCCTCAAGGTCGCCAGACGTGGCTGAAGGTCACGGGCTGGGTGGCTCGGGGTTAGTAACGTCGTGTGGGTAAAGTGTACCCCCTCTGCAGAGGTTAATAACTGTTTGAACAGCCGTGCCCACTGTCATGGGCGGATGAGAGGTGATTCCTTAGCGTAGTTTTGATGACTTCTTGTGAACTGCTGTTGATGTGAGAGTTTCCCTTATGTGCTTGGTTTGAGGCTGTTGGAGCAACCGGTGTCGGTGAACGATTAGGCAGGGAGCCTCTCGTTCCGACGTGCTCGACTTGTGGCTGTTGGTGCAGCCGATGCCGGTGAACGATTGGCAGGGAGCCTTTCGTGCCAACAAGAATCAATCGACACAATTTCACTGCTCCGGTCGGATGAGACGCACTTTCTCGTCCGTGCCGTTGAGAAGCACTCACTTAGATGTTTCAGAACTTCTTAAACTAAAATCGAATATGAAAAATAATTGGCTCTCCTTTGAAGCTTGCATTAAACACTTAATTCCCCTGACTTGCTGAGTACTTCCGTACTCACCCTTGCTCTATATAATTAAACCCCCCCAGCTCTCGAAAACGAAGAGGTGGACCCTGCTGATGAAGAGTTCTTCCAGGAGCAAGCAGTCTACGAGCAGTAGTAGGGTTTCAGCCTTTCCCCAAGGCTTTGCTTGTGGCTTAGGGCCAGTCTCCGCCTTTTTCCGCTTTCGCCTTTTTATAATGTCGTTGCGAACTCGGGTTCTGTCCGCAGTTCCAACCCTGGTTTTAATTCTACTCTTAATAAAGAGACCGCTGTTGTTGTGATATTCTATCTTCCTGTTGTACCAGCGGTATTTCCTAGGACTGGTACAGGCACACAGGTTAATTTGGATCGCCTTATTCTGGCCTCCGTTCGGGGCTAGTTTGGGGCGTGACACCATGCAAACTGATCGAGGAGGGAAGTATCAAAAACTTTACTCCTTTTTCAGAAAAGCTGGCATTACACATCATGTCTCATGTCCTTATGCTCATCAACAGAATGGTTCAGCAGAAAGAAAACATCGACACATTGTTGAAGTTGGGCTTGCCCTCCTTGCTCACTCATCCATGCCATTAAAATTTTGGGATGAAGCTTTTGTTTCTGCTGTCGATTTCATTAACCGAACCCCTAGTAGAGTTCTCCAATACATTTCTCATCTAGAATATCTTTTTGATCAATGACCATATTACAATGCATTACGAACATTTGGTTGTGCTTGTTGGCCAAATTTGCGGCCATATAATAATCATAAGCTTCAATTTCGTTCTAAAGAATGCACTTTCCTTGGCTATAGTACCCTTCACAAACGCTTTAAATTTCTTGAGCCTTCCACTGGTCGTGTTTATATCTCTAGAGATGTGGTCTTTGATGAATCAATTTTTCCTTTTACTAAACTTCATTCCAACACCGGTGCTCAATTGCGAGCTGAAATTGAACATCCATCCTCTCTTTTTGATGTCCGGGGTAACCAACAAACTAATAATATGACTACTCCTGCTCATTTTGTGGAAATTACTGATGATTTTGTTGGAGATTTGTAGCACAATTCACCGAAATCGCCACATATGATAATGAATCAGGTAGCTTGCACAGTGAAGCAGGAAATCCAGCCGAATCAGCGACAGAGTCCATGCCAGATTCCCCAGCGTCAGCATTAGTAGCACCAACTCCGAAATAGGTGCTTCCTGATCCTGGTTCTTCCCAATCAGGTGCAGTCATGTCGCCAGCAGCATCAAAAGACGCGTTGTCCCTGCCTATCGCTTCCCGACCAGCACACCTGCTTCCGGGTCCACGACATCCTCCACCATAGGATCTTCTGCGCCGGGGGAGACAAAGCTAGCACCTGCACCTTCCGCTGCCATTCGACTGCACACACGTCTACAAAGCGGTATTCATAAAGAAAAGTTTATACTGATGGTACTATTAAGTATAAGTATGGTTTATTTATTGCTGCTGGTGAGCCATAAAATCTAGATGAAGCCCTTAAAGATACAAATTGGAAAATTGCTATGGGTGCAGAATATATGGCTTTGATTAGAAACCAAACCTGACACTTACTTCCCCCACAGAAAGATAAAAATATTATTGACTGCAAATGGGTCTATAAAATTAAGAGGAAGCAAGATGGTAGTCCTGATAGATATAAGGCATGATTGGTTGCAAAGGGGTTTAAACAACGATATGGTATAGATTACAATGATACTTTTAGTCATGTAGTGTCAAAGCTGCCACTATTAGAATAATATTATCTATTGCAGTGTCAGGGAGTTGGTCTTTAAGACAACTGGATGTACATAATGCCTTTCTTCATGGAGTTTTGGAAGAAGAGGTATATATGAAACAATCACCTAGATATGAAAATTCATCTAGTCTAGGTTATGTGTGCAAATTAGACAAGGCATTATATGGGTTAAAGCATGCACCAAGAGCATGGTTTTCTAGGTTGAGTAACAAATTATATGACCTTGGATTCAAGGGTTCAAAGGCTTATAAATCTTTGTCTTTTTATAACAAAGGAGATATAACTATGTTTCTATTGATATATGTTGATGACATTATAGTTGTGAGCTCCAGGCCAGAAGCAGTCCCAAGTCTGTTGCAGGATCTCCAGAAGGATTTTGCGCTAAAGGATCTTGGAGACTTACACTATTTTCTTGGTATTGAGGTAACAAAAATTCCTAGTGGAATAATTTTGTCACAAGACAAATATGTTTGTGACTTATTAAAGAAATTTGGTACGGCTGACTACAAATCTGTTAGTACACCTCTATCTACTAGTGAAAAAGTGACAATTCATGAAGGTTCACCTTTAGGACCTAATGATGCTACTCAATATAGAAGTGTGGTTGGTGCTCTTTAGTACCTAACTTTGACAAGACCTAATATTGCTTTCTCAGTAAATGAGGTATGTTAGTTTTTACATTCTCCAACCACTGTTCATTGAGGTGTTGTGAAAAGAATTCTAAGATACCTAAGACAATGTACTAAACTTGGTTTGAGAATATGTAAGTCAAGGTCTACTTTGGTAAGTGAATATTCAGATGCAGATTAGGCTAGTTCTCTAGATGACAGGAGATCTACAAGAGGTTTTGCTATTTATGTAGGAGATAATCTTGTGTATTGGAATACTCGTAAATAAGCCACGGTATCAAGGTCTAGTACGTAAGCTGAATATAAGGCTTTGGCTAATGCTACTGCAGAAATTATGTGGATACAGACTTTGTTGCAAGAGATAAATATTCCTAGTCCATCAGCTGCGAGACTGTGGTATGATAATATGGGTGCTAAGTATTTGTCTTTTAATCTTGTATTTCATGCCAGAACAAAACATATATAAAAGTAGATTATCATTTTGTCAAAAAAAAGTTTCAAGAAACTGTTGGAGGTAGATTATGTTCCTACAGGTAATCAGGTTGCAGATGGGTTTACTACAGCACTACCTGTTCGACAGCTAAAAAATTTTAAGCACAATCTCAACTTAGGTAAGTTGTGATTGAGGGAGGCTTTTAGAAAGCATAGAAGATTCAAGAAGTTTCTAAAGATAATGTTTCTTATCTCTAAGTTTGTTATCACATGTGTAAAACTTATCCCGAAACAATCGTGAGTTTGTTTCGATGCAATCCCCCTAATAATATTATAGTGCACTGATCCTAGCATGGAACACCAAACACTACGGCCAGAAGCGTGGCCGAAGGTTTTTTTTTTTTTTTAAAAAAGTAATGTATGGTTTAGTTTTGAAATTTATTGAAGAAGTCTATGAAAATACTACTATCAACTTTTCGACGTATGGATCAACGGAACTGGCATAAGGGAAAATAAAATTTGATTGTTTGTCATGTGACACTAAGACTTATTAGTTATGTGCTTATTGGCATAGGCAAGAGATTTAAACAATTTCCATTATAAAAAATAGTACAGTGATGTTAATTGGCACTACGCCACCATATTTTTATAAGCTACTAGTAGAAACACATAGATCGTACGAAGAAGACAAAACATAGAGCACACGGTTCATGACATTTTATCACAATGATCTTTATTGGTAGTAAAATCAAGAAAGGTCTACTACCAATAAAGACTATCGTAAAATCTATGTAATATAAATAGGTATCATTTATTGGATGGGAAAAGGTTAGTAGCCTAGAACTTCTTTTTATCTAGTGAACCACATCTATTTATACTTCTATCTATTAGAGTATTTTTTTCTGCCAATAATATAACTTATAAATCAACGGCTATGATAGTTTCTACTGACGGTAATACTTAATACTACAGATTATCATAAAAGTACTCTTTATATTATCACCATAATTACTGTTAGTAGAACTAAGATGTGTATAACTATAATTGTCTCTACTACTCCACCCAGTGTGAATGATTGTTTCCACTAGTAGCACTTTCTCCGTCCCAATATAAATATACCTAATATTACGGGATATATCACTTCATACATTAGATGTACTTATATTGTACCGAAGGGAGTATATGTCATTAATTAACCAATTTTCTGCTAGTGAAAATACTGTTATTAGAATGTCATCGTTAGAGACCACTAGATCAACTTTCCACTTGAAGGTGTATAATAGCCCTTTACCTATATATACGTTTGTTGAGATTTTTCCAAAACATCTCTACCAGTAGTCCAGTACCATGCATATCAAGGAACTCAATACTCCCCTTACAGCCTTTCACGGGGCAGCTTTCGTTGGTGAGCGTAGCATGGTAGCAGCGCCGCACATTGACAGCCAGTGTGATGAGTGGGGGTAGCAGCAGCAACTGCGTGGGAGTTAATAGTGCGAGCAAGGCCGGCGATGCCGAGACGAAAAGCAGGGGGAGTAATCTTAAATGAGGCTTCTGGCCTAACGAGCGCAGCTCGGATTTTGAGTCGGGAAAGCGTATGGGTCCGAGAGAGAGAGAGAGAGGGCGAAGTAAATGTGGAGTTCAGAGATGAGTTCCTGCCTCGCTGCGATCCACTGCTCGCTGTGGCCGCTGCACTGCAGTGGCAGTCGCAGACGCAGGCTCGCAGGGAGGGGAGGGCTCGTGGTTGAAGCGGGGTGGGCTGGGCGCGGGCGGGCGTCGCCATGATGATCTCAACCGGACAGGTGTTTTTGGGGGGACTCGGAGTGCCACTGTTCGGCTAATCTGTTGGTACATGTACCGGTGCTGTTTCTGTCGTTGATGCTGTAGAAGAAGCACTGTAGCGATTTCGATGCAGTGTGGCGCCCTTTTCAGTCAGACGATCCAGATGAGCCAAATGTACCACGTTTTTTGTTCTCCAAGGCGACGCAGTGCCAGTTCTCATTCGTGGTGTATGATGGAGTCGAGACGGCAGTATTCAGTCCCTATAATTTTCTTAGTCCCACAAATTTCCTAGCTTTGTGATACTCCTATGTATTAGGATCAAGGTCCTCCAGTATTGGTCAAGATCTGCAACACTGCCCATTTCGTATACAGGGCGTCGCTTTCCAATGCATCAATTCTGGATATGCAATTGGTGGTCCAATTTCAAACTAACCTAGTCGAGCTTTGAATAACTTCCAGGACGATCGAAAGACAAGAGTTGCGACAAAATACTCCGTAGCAAGGTCAGGTGTTGTCGTTCTCACAGTCGCAGCATCACAGACAGAAACTTATCTAAAAAAGAGTGCAGGCCGAAGAAAAATATCGCCTGACCGCGATGGCACTGCAACTGCAAAAATCGACTATCCTGTTCGAGAACTCTAAAACAGTACAGATAAAAAATAAACTTTCGTGGCACGCTTTTCAAACTCCCAAACGGTGCGTTTCGTGCGAAAATTTTTAATATGAAAGTTGCTCTAAAATGTTAGATTAATCCATTTTTCAAGTTTGTAATAATTAAAACTCAATTAATCACACGTTATTGTCACCTCGTTTTGCGTGAAACATTTTATCTTCATCTTTATCTTTATCTTCAGGACTTTCAAACACCACCGAGAAAAAACACAAAATACTGTTACTGTTTGAATACAAGGCGCAGCACAAGCATATAATAGTCGAACGCATGGGAATCAGGGGGTGTATGTTTCAGTAGTGCCTACACGTCGGAGCCATTGACGACTCCCCCTGTTGCTTGAGAACGCTTGCCACTCTCAGCTTACCATGCCAAGCGCCCGTGAGAGGGCAGGGCAGAGGGCTTGTCCAGCAATATAATGGAAGGGAGATTGATACGCAAACCCATTCGCATGATTATATTTCCCTTTCTGCTCTTGGCTGCTACAGTATTACAGTATGTGGTATGTGCTAGGATTTCAGAACCATTGATAGCATGCAGGGTACAAGCATGGCAGGGTGTACAAAAATCCCTTCAACGAACCCGTATAAGGGCACTCACCCAAATTTTTTATATTTTGGTCTTTTTCAAAAATTTATTTCACAAATAGACCCCCTGAAAAAACTTATTCCGAAAATGGTCTTTTTTGGATGCCAGAGTTTCTAGCGTTGTGGTTCAACATCACGGTGCCAGCATTGGTGGCGCTGCCATGGTGCCATGTAGAGGGGCCGACACTGACATGGTGGAAGGATGGCGCTAGAAGTACTGACGCCGTCCCCCGTACCGCAGCGCCAACGCCACTGGCGCGGACATCTCAGGGGGTGAGCAGGCCTTAACCCTCGCGGGCCTCACCCCCGTCCCATCCCCACCCATTCGTCCTCTCCTCCCAACCCGAGCTGCTGCTCCTCCTCATCTCTCTCCGCTATCACCCCTCCTCAAATCCACTCGATTTGGAGCTTTTTTTCATGGGATTTCTTAGGGAAATCGAAGAAAAAGGTATACTCCTTCATTTCCCTCTATTTTTTTCGTTTTAATTAGTGAAATTTGTAGATTGAAGGATAACCCTAGAACCATCTTTTTGCCATAATTTTTGATTTTGATCGTTGAAATTGAGGATTTGATGATTCTAGTGTTACATGTGTGCAATGTGCTCATTGGTGCTATGATTTTTTCAAGTATATATGTGGTAATGATGATTTTTAGTTTAGACTTTAATGGATGGTTATATGAAAAAATTGATATAGGTTTAATTTGTAGCAATGTACTATATGGAGGATAGATAAATTTGGTCTCATGTTAGAAATGAATTGTAGCTAAATATAAATCTATAAATTTTCATGAAAGATGACAAATTTAATATATTAACTTTAATAATATAGGCGGTTTTGTAGTGCTTAGTAAGTTAATTATGTTATAAGATAGTGGTTGATAAAATTTCACAATAATTTACTTGGTGAGAGATAATTTTGGTTTTATAGAATGATCAGGAATGATCAAACGGGCTATTGCCCTAGGCAGCTACCACCACCGGACTCTATCCATCCCATGTGTTGGTGCGGTGACGATTGTCATTTTGTAATAAGTGATGATCACAAGACATACCACCAGAGGTACTGGATGTGTCACTATTATACGTACAGTCCGGAGAAGCCTAAGCCGGAGCGTTAAGGCAAAGGGAAAGAAAGGAAAGGCGATGAAGCCAGTGGAGGTAATTTGTTATACTTTCGAGGTTGTGATACTGCACTGAAATTTGTAATGAAGATTATTTAAATCGTGAAATGCGCAGGTACCGAAGATACCGCCTCCTTTGTGCGACTTTGTGGAATGAATTGACACGGAAATTGATCCTCGCAATGCGGAGATGCTTTGTAGGGAACACGAATGGAAAGAGGAATGGCTCGATCATCGTCTCCGACTTGCGGCAATAGAGATCGCGGAGAGAAAGAGGAAGGAGGATAGGGAGGTCAGGGAGATTGCAAGGGAGTTTGCGAAGAAGGAAGAACATGCGAAGGAGCGGGCGAGGAAGCTGGCTAGGGCACAGCGTGCCAAGGAGGCTGGTCCGGAGGCCGCGAGCAAGAAGAAATATCCTCATTGCACCCAGTAGTTCTATTGGAGTTGTTGGACATTTTTAAATTCCCTAAGGCATGTAATAACGACAGTATTGAATGGTTCAAGTTGGAATGCACGCCAGCATGCCATGCACGGTGCGAAACATTTTAATTCTGAGACTTCAACTCGATGATGTTGCCATTGCACTTTGTCGTGTTTGGATTCACTTTTTTTTTGCATCGATGAAGTATGACGTGCATGTATACGATTTTGTATGTTTTTTTAGGTTTAGTTTTGTGTCATATCGTGGCTCACTATGTATCACGGCGGCCCCTCCTAGTTGCCCCTCAAAAATCGTGTTGGCATTCCTTCATATGACGCTTGATTGGCGTCGTCGGCCCCTGAATTGCTCCTGCCTTGCGAGTGGACCTGGCACCGCCCAACACACCATGACGCCAAGGATACTAGCGCCGACACGCCCCCGCCCCGTCCCCTCCTGTGTCGCGCAACTGACTGGCGTCGCCCCCCATACCACGGCGCCGAGGATACTGGCGCCGATCCCCATCCCCCTCTAGCCTCACACGGGGGGCTGACGCCGCACCCTCGACTCGCTCCTGCCTCGCTCGGCGGGCTAGCGCCGTCCCATCGAACCACGACGCCAGGGAGGCTAGCGTCGCCCCCCGCCCTCCCTCCCCTCCGGACCTGTCCTGCCTCGCTCGGCGGGCTGGCGCCCTCCACCCCAACCACGACGCCAGCCTCACTGGCGCCGCCCCCCCTCCCGCACCTTTCCTGCCTATCTCGGCCAAATGACGTCGTCCCTCCCACCACGGCACCAGTGAGGCTGGCACCATCCCCTTCCCCCCGCATTGTTCCTGCCTCCCGCGGGTGGTTGGCGCCGCCCCCTCCCCCAGAACGGCATCAGAGAGGCTGGTGCCGTCCCTGCTTGACCTTCAAAAAACAGTATGCCTTATCAAAGGCAATCACATACATACATATGACATACATAACTCAAAAAAAAATAGTCCATTGGTCCATAATGCTCATCACACATGACATACATAAGTAAAGAAGTAGCCCACAAGTTCTAAAAATGCCCATGACACATCACATATACAAGTTCATTCATCGCATTGGTCCATACATCAAACAAGTCCACCAAACAAGTTTTGAAGATTATACATCACCAAAGTCCATCAAATAACTCAACAACTCCATACTTAACCCAAGTCCATCAAACATGTTAACAAATGGTCTAAAAATGAGAAATCGCATCATCCAACTCACTTCTTCCGTTGACGCCGAAGAGCCTATGACCCCGGCGTGTACCTACATTTGAAAATACAATGTGAGGTAAAGGGAAAAAAAACACAGTAGTAAACGACATTTTTCATTGAAGCACCTCTTTTTCCCATGCCGAGTGGCATGTAAGTTGTATGTAGCGGGCTGTGATGGATGAGGCGCATCGAGAAACTGCGACATTGTTGGCGTAGAATTTAGACCCGCCTCGCAACAAAACGGGTTCCACGTTTCCATGGCGGCCTGGGAGGTCTGCTTAGCTCCAGTGCAGGTCCAATGGCTTGCCTAGGTGCGTGTAGGGTGTGCCAGTTGATTTGATCTGCAATCAACAAGAATAAACAAGTAAACCATGTGAGAAACGATGGCCGATCGGCCGATAGGCCGATGCTGCATCGTGGAGGCCTGGCCGATAGGGCAAAGCTATATCGGCTTACTTAAAATAATAATATGATGTAACTGATGAAACAGATCTAATCCCATCGGCCCATGTTAATATGTTTATAGTAAATTACTGGAATCGGCCGATGAGGGTTGCATAAAGATAAATACACTAGCTAATACTCTAGTGCGATCTTATACAAGCCAATCGGCCAATATAAATATACCAATCACAGAAAGATCCTAAGAATACCCTGTAACCGATATGCTTATATTCACCAATCCGCCTGTATAAGTGGCAAACACATGCAAGAACATCGCTGATCACATGCATTAGGTAAGACCGGCTGAAACACAGGTGCTATCCTTAATTACGATCGGAAAACAGGCTTTGGGTTAAACCTCGAAACACGACTAAGGTCGATAGCAACTCAGAGTGTAGATCGAGAGTTAACACAAAGAAAATCAAGTCGTCGATCGCTTTTGGGGATGGTAGATGCCTTAGATAATCTGGACGAGCAAGCTAATTCGATCATCGTCGGCAATAAACCCTAAAACGAGTTAGCCGCTGGCGAGATAGAATTAGAAAACCGCATCAAGATTAGCTAACACACGATAAACGACGATCACATCGCCAGGGCTTAACGTGCCAGGGCTTAACGTGCCTAAAACGACACGCTAGCCCCGACGATGTAGATCGTCGGGTATGGGGAAGCAAGAACTCGTCGGGAGTTAACCTCTTGCGAGGGTTGGCGATGCGCTGAAGGTAGATTAAACTTGATTGATTGTATGATTGATTGAGAGAGTTTCTATGTACGAACTACCGGGATATTTATACCCGAGATTACAACACGGTTTGTGTAGGACACGATCTTATCTCTAATTAACAAACAAGTCTTTGCGGCAGACTCTTGCCAAAAATTAGATCTAAACCTACTTGATTTACAAGACACAATTGCCTAAAACCGAGCCTTATCTCTATTTGGCAACCACCTTGAAGTTTATCTCGAGCCCAGACCAAGCCCACGCTGACTCTGTCAATTTCCAGCCTTTATCAGCCGATGACCATATTGAATCCGTATCGGCCGATACGCTCTTCCTGGTAACGCCTCTCCTAGTCCGATACACCCACCGAGTCCGATACGAGACCTAGTCTGACTCCAATCCAGCCCTTCTCTCCGCGTCGGTTTCTTCTCCCTTCTCCGGGCCGATTACGAAAATCTGCTGTTAACAGACATGCCGATCTCATTAACATCCGGTGCGATGTAGTCCTCGTCATCAGCGTCCTAGTTGTCGTCGTTTGAGTCATCATCATCAATAGGTGCAGCGGGCGCCTTCCCTTTTCCCCTCACCTGTGGATTGCTTGTCATTGAGGAGCCTCCAACTTCCTAGGGCTCTTCTGTCCTGATGGAGTGCCAGGTAGTACTTGGACGCGTGGATTGGGTAGTATTTGGTCGCGCGGATTGAGGTACTGGTGGAGGGATACCCTGTGGGTGGTAAACCTCGTCCAATCCAACCCACCTACAACCAAGTCTCGCGGCAAGCTTGTGGCATCTACGACGAACCTTCTGGATTACATAAAAAAGGACTTTGTTGGGCATAAGAAAAGTAGGTCGTCTTTTCAAGGGAATGCTTATTCATATTACCTCTAGCACATTGCGTAGCGTGTTTTCTGTCTCCTGACCACCCCTCTCAAATCCGAGGGCATGACCCATCTCATTTACGCTCCTTAGGAGCTCTCTAGACTACAAGCATGGCACGGTGTATGTCAATTGTTACATGAAAAATAAATTCAAATCAACAAATGCAAGAATAATTACGATTATGTCTCTCAGTGGCACATGCTCTATTTGATTACCAGTCCTAATCTGAATGTCATAGCTATCCCTCCCCTCGTCAGAAGAGTGATTTTCTTGTATGTCCACCTCTGTCCAAGCCGGTCGTAGGAAAATTCAATAACTTCTGTGTAGCCAACGTAAGTACTCACCGAAATGTTTGTTTTCGTGGATTGGGTCGATGTATCTATCATTCCTTTCAGCTATCCGCCAAGCATCAATGTACCTACTATGTTCTAAAACCTACTGTGTTCTAACCTCCAATCTTTCGCTTTCTTGGTTTTGACCTTGTCGTACCTTGCACATGTTTTAGGTTTCTAAACTCAGGAATGTCTGGCTTCCGCCCAAACACCTTCTCGAACACACGACATTCCTCTAATGTTAACTTGTCATTGTTGGTTATTGGAGGGAATGGACGATCATCAACGGAGTTATCAGCAAATTCAACATCGTACTGCTCAACTCTTGGCTCCTCAGTTACGTCCTCTCGGTTGACTTCTTCCGAAACTGAATCATTACCACCGCTCAAATGCACAAAAAAATAATCAGCTGGGTCATAACCTTGGCCTGCTACTTGCGTCGAGTATTCAGTGTTGCCTTCATATGCTGACCAATTTAGGTCGTTACCTACATCTTCCAGCGAACCTTCACTAAGATCAATTCCCTCTTGTACTAACTCCTTTTTCAATTTTTTTGCTTTGTCCACATCATCATTACCACAACGTTTCTTTGATGTCCCTACCTCCTCTAACTGATTTCCAAACAATGGTCTCTTCTTCTGTCCTTGCCCATCCAACACTTCTCGTACCAACTCACTCTTCGATATTGATCTACTGGTTCCCCCATTGTCACAATGAGTCACTTCATCACAAGAAGAATACGTCATAAAATTCTTCCCCACATAACGATAACGGGGAGACTCGTTTAGGTCCAAATTGTCTAGGGTACGTAACATTTTCGAAGCAAACACCTCCAGAGATCTAAACTGAGAGTCTTTTACCAGATCAAAGTAAATTTCTCAATCCAACAGACCTAGCACCTTCAATATATACTTATGTTCTTGACCGACATCGCATCTTCCATAAATACCAATCTCCACATTATCCTCGGTCCATTCAAGAACTTCTTTTACTCGCGACCTTAATTCATCAAGGGTGGGACGGGTGGGAAACAAAATGGTCTTCAATGATATATCCTCAAACTCAACATGTGCACCAACATAAGGTTCGACCATTCTACTACCATAGTAAACACGAACAAGTCTATCCATCTACACTGAAAAAATATCATGTGACTTCACCTAAAAATCCATGATCAACCTTCCTAAACGTCATACAAACCGACCAATTTGAACTAATGCATTACTCAAATTTACATAAAACTACTACTTAACCAAAAATATTTAATTCACATCCAAAAATACCAACTTCTCATACCACCCAATCTATTCTAGCATGGGACCAAATTTGTCCATTCCTCCATATAGCACATAGCTACAAATTAAACCTATATCAACTTTTTCATACAATCATCCATTCAAGTCCAAACTAAAATTTATCATTACCACATATATACTCCAAAAAACCATAGCACCAAAGAGCACGTTGCACACATGTAACACTACAATCATCAAATCCCCAATTTCAAAGGTCAAAATCAAAAATTTTAGCAAAAAGATGGTTATAGGGTTACCCTTCGATCTACAAATTCCATCGATTAAAACGAAAAAAGGGGGTAATGGAGGAGTATACCTTTCTCTTTGATTTTCCCAAGAAATCCCGCGAAAAGAGACTCCAAATTAAGTGGATCTAAGGAGGGGTGAGAGGGAAGAGAGATGACGAGGAGCAACAACAGCTCGGGTTGGGAGGACAAGGCGAATAGGTGGGGATAGGGTGGGGCTGGGGCCCGCGGGGGTTAAGGCCTGCTCACTCCCCGGGATGACCGCGCCAGCGGTGTTGGCGCCATCGTGGGAAGGGGGGCGAGGCCTGTACTTCTAGTGCTGTCCTTCCGCAACGTTAACGTCGGCCCTCTGCCATGGTGCCGTGGCACCATGGCGCCGCCACCAACGTTGGTGCTATACTGTTGAACCACGGCGCCAAAGTCTTTGGCGCCTCAAAAAGAACCATTCCTAAAATAAGGTTTTTAGGGATCTATTTATGAAATAAGTTTTTCAAAAGGATCAAAATGTAAAAAATTCAGGGGCACTCAAAGTGCAAGCTCCGAAAATTGAGGAGCCTTGGATGCCATGTAGGCTGAGACAACTCATTAAAAAATCTCTCCCTTACAGTACAAGTAGCTTTAAGTGGTATTTTTGATTGTGCAAGTCAGCCTTTCATATTTTATATTTTAGTCCTCAAATTTTGCGGATCTGTATATCGATCTAAAATTTACACTAGATATCCTTAAAATCAGAAACTATTATAAAATAGCACCTTTGACCAAA
The DNA here is from genome assembly GCA_008326285.1 of Oryza officinalis. NCBI lineage: Eukaryota > Viridiplantae > Streptophyta > Magnoliopsida > Poales > Poaceae > Oryza > Oryza officinalis. Next base: position 45,287,436 of record BDMV01000002.1, on the reverse strand, counting down.
TCCACATCTGAAAATCACCCCCCTAATTCCCTACTTCACCTCGCCAGCGACTCTCCTTCCTCCTCTCGTCACCGATGGTTTCTCACTTCACCTCCATCGATGAGACAACGACCACCCCACATCGTCCTCCTCCTCTAATCAGCTCTCTCCATCCTCCTCGCTGTTGTCTGCTCATCCCTTGTGGCCAACGAGCTTCCGACTGGTCCGGCGACGAGCTTGCAGTGGCAGACCTGGCAACGTTCGCACCCCCACTCCTTTCCCCTCTCCGGCCTCCCCCCTTGAGCCGGTGAGCTTCTCCGGCGAAAATCAAGCGAAGCGAGGGTGTATCGAAGCGACAACAAGCTCGACGCCGCATGCGCGCATGGATGGCAAGGAGCTCAGGACAGATCTGGCGGCATCGACGCCTCCTCACCGGCACAGGCGACGAGCTCAGGGCGAATCTAGCGGCTCAAGGACGAATCTGGCGGCTCAACATTGATGACGCCTCCTCCTCGCCAGTGTGGGCGACGGGCTCTGAACCCGTAGCCGCTTCCTCGCCAATGTTGGTGACGAGTCGTTGAACTCTGCAGCCGCTGCCCAGCCCTCCTCACTGACATCGACAAGCCCCTTCCCTCTCTGGTAACGCCTTTCCCCCATCTCTCCTACTTCGCACGCAACCTCTGAACGGGTCCCCACTCCCCACGTTTCTTTTTTCTTGACAAAACTAAGGAGGCTCTTCGTATCCGCAAAGGACGCGAGAACCTCATGAAAACATGGTCCCCACCCTCTTCTCTCCACACAAGCCATTCTTCTACGCAGATTGACAAAGCCGAACATCAGGTAGATGCATTGTGAAGGCCCTAACAGACATCTTGGGATTTAAGACACCCAAACAAGGGATTATGAGTAGTAACATAAGATCATAGGTCATAGCGAGTAGTAACAGATGATATACATCAAGATAGCTGTAATTAACTGGGGCTAGTTAATATAATCTCTTTCCAAGATTTCACCAACCATAGCAACGTTGATTTGGTAATTATCAACAAGAATATTCCAGCATAGTAAAAGATTAAGGCAACATAGAATGAACCAAGAGTAGAAATTCCACCAAAGTACAAATTTATTTGACAAGTGGCATGTGCCTCACCACATGCTTTACCCATATTTCAGGACAGGTAAACTCAGTTTGTAGAACCACTAGTCTCAGTTATAAGAGGCAGAATCTAAACATAATGGCACAAGCCTATACGCTTCATGCAAGAGAAGAGTTGCATGGCACGGATGCAGAAACACGGCTTGCGGCAGAATTATTCGCTAATATCTGGAGACGCTTGTTGTGCTGCTTACTGTTCATTGACAGTTCAGAGCACAAGTTGGATGAACTTGTCCACACCCGATGGCACGTCAACTGGAATGTGTGCACTGACATGGCACAGCCCACAACCAGTTAACCACTAACAGGGTTAAAATGTCCTGTGAGAAATAGCTGATAACGAAATCTAGAAAGGGGGAGAGATACTATCATATCATAGGAGCTAAGAGGCCAGGACAGGCACAGGAATAGGCACCTAGCAATATACACTACTGTGCCTCAGTGAGAGGGCGTTTGAATTTAGTTAGCCAAAATGATATAAGCACAAGGTGTCCATCGGATGAGCACTCTGTCTCATCTGAAATAAAACTCAAAAAATGAATGTTCCCATATGCCACAGGAGATCCATGATAAAACCTGCACATGTAACACGATGTCAACTAAAGCTCCTGAATTTTGGAAATTTACAAGCCCTTGAGCAAGCAAACTCAGCATGCAAAACACTAATACAAACGGAGATCATGTCTGCTGTGTTGTGAAAAAGTTAAAAGAGTGAACCCGGAACTGCCACATTCAAATACTATGATGGCACTTTTAAGGCAAAATAAAGTAAAAAATGTACATGTCATGACAAAATGCACAACAGAAAAACAATTATAGAAAAAGAAATAGTGACAACTCCTAGTCCTTTGAATAAAGTAGGTAAGACAGAAAAAAAGATAAAGTTGAAAAGCACTGTTTTATGTATGAAAAGTTACATTTCCAAGATATCTGCCATATACATCGCTTTTCAACCTCCAAATCAAACTCAGGTGTATTTGCTGCAGCATAGATGATTTGCATGGTTATTGACAACCGAGGGTGTCATAACACCCAGTTACATTCATTTTAGTGTCACTAATATGTTCATGCAGCAATATTTCGCTCTTACAGTCACCTTCATTTTGGATTAGATGCGACCAGTGATATATCACATTAGCAGGTGGACATACGTTAACTAAAAAGAGCCTTTGATGGATGTGTGCAGATTGCATGTTCTGACAGTAAAACCAGGCTAACTAAATTAAAAAAAAACAAACAATAATAGTCTCCATTGCGGTAGTTGTGAAATAACAAATTTAAAATCTAAGCATTGTCCTTGTTCATCAATAAGAACAAGTTACCTGATGAGCTAGTATTTACAAGAATTGTCTTCTTATCACCCTTAGAGAAAGTGAATACATGCCGGAACTCTGTCAAATTATTGGCAATATATAGCTTGGTCAATCTGAGGAGGAATTGGTTTTATCTCAGTCCCAAGCTCTTGCTCAATCCTATACCTGTTCCCATAAAGAAAACTTAGTTCAATGAACCAGACGTCAGAATAAAATACATGTACAAAATCGTGGTGGGTAATTGTTCGTACAAGTTAAACCGATCCTCATAGGTGATCAAATTCACAGCCAGGCCAAGATGGCCAAATCTCCCAGATCTACCAACCTAGCAAAAGGCCAACAAAATAACAGTTAAAGAACTGCTACACTGCCTACACAACATTGCAAAGGAGAGATACCATGACAATAACAGTTGATATTTAGTTCCAAAATATGAACAGATTACAGGGGTAATCAATTACATGATAAAAGATATGTGTGCATGTTTCCACATTTGATCTAACACTTGTGTGTGCATTTTCTTCTTTAGTACAAACATCTTACTGGTTACGATTAGTTTCTAGATTATTATTCTCATAGCAACATATGACATCCTAATTAGATTGAAAACTAAGATCAAAAGCTGAATTTATTCAAATGCCATACCCTGTGGAGGTATGTTTCAGCGTTTTTGGGGAAATCAAAATTGATAACAACATTAACAGCTTGAATGTCAATTCCCCTTGTGAAAAGATCTGCAACAAAAAGTTAAAATAAAAGAAAGAAAATCAGAATATTTGTGTAACCGTAAGCAAGATATTCACACATTTCTAAATAGACTTGCACAAAATTACACCATTTCAAAACTATTCCATATAAGTGAATTATGGAAGTTTGCAATAAACAGAACTTGGTAGTGAAGTATAAAAATACTAGCATATTGTTTCCTCATTTTCATTGAACCTGTGTGTTGGCACACATCTCAAATCAAATAAATGTATAACACATTGTGAGTTTGAAAATTAAGTACATTCGGATCAAAAAGGTTGCATACATATAATTATATCACCAGCTAACAACAACATATGCACGTGTACAAATAATGAATACATTAGTAAAATAAGATACAACAAATGCATGTTCACATAAATCCATCTAAGATCCGGATTGTGGGGAAATAAAGCACACCAACAGTCACCAACGCTTCATTTTAAGAAGAAAAAGAATATACAAAAGCAGGGATGAATTAACAAAATACATTCAGATCGGCCGAAACAATTAGGACATTAATGAGATTTCACCAGACAGTGAACAGTAACAAATATCCATCAAGAATAGAACCAGTCAAGAGTTGATGCAGAACACAGAGAATTTCATACCTGTACAAACCAGGTTCCTGCATGCCCCATTACGGAAATCATGGAAAACTCTATTACGATGGTCTTGCAGCATCTTTGCATGGATGTAGAAGCAAGAGTAACCAAGCTCCGTGATCTTCTTCGCCAGAAGCTCAACACGATTTACAGAGTTGCAGAAGATTATTGATTGATTGATTTGAAGCTGCATCAAAACAAATGTGCATGATTTATTGGCTATAAGGGAGGAAAAAGTGGCTAACTGAACACAAAGCAAAGGTGCTCATCGGTAAAACCTTGGAAAAGAGAGTGTTAAGGCAATGAACTTTCTGCCTTTCTTCTACAAAAGCATAAAACTGTGTAATTCCCTTCAGTGTAAGTTCATCCATAAGGTTAATAACATAAGGTTTAGGCAGGTATTTGTCCTTGAACTCCTTCACAGTCACAGGGAACGTTGCCGAGAACATCAAAATTTGCCGGCTCGCTGGAAGGTAACGAATCAGCTGTTCCACGGAAGGCTGGAACTCAGGAGAGAGAAGCTTGTCTGCCTGTACAGAAGGCAATATTTCACTCGTAAGATAACAATTCTTATCAACTAACATGTTCAATGCTACACAACCAAAACGAATTATCATTATCAAGCCAAATCATGAAACATAGATTCTCAAAAAACAGAGGTTCATATAGTTCACTAGAATCTTAAATGGTGCAAAGAAGAAAAACCACGATGTTTCTCAGTTCTCACTTGAAGATACTACTTTGCCCCATGAACCATTACACTTGTTATTTTTAGAAGGACTAATACTAAGGCCCTGTTCTAAGCTTCAACTCCAAACAACAATTTCCTCGTTTTCCGTTTCTTCCCAAACTGCTAAATGGTGTGTTTTGGGAAAAAAACTATATAGAAGTTTCTTTAAAAAATCAAATAAATCCAATTTTTCAAGTTTATAATAGTTAATACTCCTTCCATCCCAAAATATAAGGGATTTTGGTTGGATGGGACACATCCTAATACTACGAATCTAGACAGGATTCCTGTCCAGATTCGTATATATCCCATTCAATCAAAATCCCTTATATTTTGGGACGGAGGGAGTACTTAATTAATCGTGTGTTAATAAGCTTTCTCGTTTCGTGAACACACCCTAAGTCCCTACCTCCCAGTGGCCAAGTACCTATCATGGATACAGCACACTCTGAATGGGCTACTCAAATCTTTTTCTTGTGCTCACTTTTCCCCTTATGCATGATTTTTCAAAATATTCCTAGTCGTATTGTCATTGCTGTTGTCTTACGCAACAAATTTACAATCCAAGTAAAATAGTGAAATAGCCCAAAATCTGGGGTTCATTAAAACAAATTAAAATACAAGGGGTTTTGAATTACAGATGCCTGAAAACCTGGGCTTTCGTGAAATTTCCAAAGAAAAACATGTCTGGAAAGAAGTACAAACAAGGGATAGTGTAATAACAAGAATTCGGCATATGGGTATTGGCAAGGAGAATAATCAGTTGTAAACACAATAAATAGAGTTCAATGGTTCAGCACAACAACCCAAGAAGGACGCAAACACTAATTTGAAGGAAAAACTTAGGAAAGAGCAACTAAAAAAATACTTGCATAAAGTACATAGAAACACTAAGTATTTTTTTTGTCACTAATGGTTTGATTGTAAATGAGATTTTTAGTATTTTTTGCCCAATCCCTAATTTCTCCTTATGAAATAATATTTTGAGGCATGATATAACATATACAACTGGGAAGGCACTGAATACTGAACTGCTGAACAGTTTTCATGAGAATGTAATATCACTTGCAAAGAATAGATGAATTACCTCATCCATGATAAGCATAGAGCAGTCCTTCACAATGCAGATACCTTTCTTTGTAAGGTCCAAAATACGCCCAGGCGTTCCAACAAGTAAATGGACAGGTTGATAGAGACGAATGATATCATCTTTCAGGCTGGTTCCTCCAGTGGTGACCATGACCTGGATCTTCAGATGTTTCCCGAGCTCTTTACAAACTTGTGACGTTTGCAAAGCCAATTCCCTTGTGGGAACCAATATAACAACTACAAATAACAAGAGCAATCATTGAACCATTCTTGCACGATATAACATTATATTTAGTAAAGAAGATCCCCTAC
>BDMV01000002.1:45062890-45281495 GCA_008326285.1 Oryza officinalis | reverse complement strand
TAATAATATAAAATAAAGGGTACCAAAGGAGGTCCAACAGGCATATTTTATAAAGGCACAGGTTTATAGTATGTTTGACTGTTGAGTTGGTACAAAATAAGTTTAATAGTTTGGATTCTGGAACAAACCCTGAATAGCATTTTTCTCTTGATCAATCTTTTCCAGTGCGGGGATACAAAATGCAGCAGTCTTGCCAGTTCCATTTTTTGCTCTGGCTAGAATATCACTACCAGTTAATGCAATAGGAATGCTTTCTTCTTGGATCGGAGAGGGTCTTTCAAATCCTTTCTCATATATTCCCATCAGAAGTTCACGCTTGAGAAAATAGTCTTCAAACTCATTTCCTTTGGTGGCTGTAACATCCTGTGCAAATAACAGCAGAATATAATAAAGCATGCAGAGAGTATGACACCAACATCATAAACTCATAAATATTAGCTCTAGATAAAATAAAGAATAGGCAACAAAACAAGAGCAAGAAAATAATAATATCGATATCCAGTGCAAACTCAAGCCATGAGAGAACATTCTTTTGAAAATTCGATTATACTTTCAATCAAGACAGTAGGGAAGAACTATACTAAGATAAAATTATACAAATAAGATTAAAGAGCACAAGGGAAAACAATTATGGCACAGTAACTCAGTAAGATGAAACTTTAAGTATTTAGCTGAGTCATGTGGCCTCCAGGATAGTGTAGGAGCTTGGGGCATTCCAGCTTAACAACACTTAATGTGCATGTTTTAAGTCATCAAGGTACTATTTTGTTTTAGACGAGAAGGTATCAACATGATATTACAATGACCATATAGGATTAAACTTTGTTTGTTTAAATTGGATAACAGAAATAAAGAGCATCGATTAGCAACATTAGGATATCTCATGAGTGTGAAAAGATGTTCAAACCCAGTTTAGCAAATTAATTTTCAATTATCGCAATTAATACTCCCTTAGGTCACAAATAATTCTTGTTTTGGACAAGCATTTGGTAAAACTTTCAAGACCATTTACAATATTTTGTCTTGAAAGCTGATTTTCATAACATTATAACTTTAATGGGTTCTATAAATACATTAAATTAAAAATTAGTGTCAAAGCTGTATTTGGAAGGCCATGTCAATTTTCAAAACGTGTATTTGTGACTGGAGGTAGTAATTAGCTTACAATGTGCAACACCAAAAAATCATAAAGGTAAAGGAACTCCTGCCACACTGAATTGTTTGGCAGAATAACAATTGGTAGGTAGGGCAAAGTGCAGATGACAGTCAACATGTTTTGCAATTACAGTTATCCAGTGTAATACTTAGCATACAAAGCACCGGCTGCCTGGCTTTGAAGGAAAAAATAGGGGAAAATGTTATAAATGCAATTTACCTCTGTCCTGTATCGTGTATCTTGAGGTGGAAGCTTCAATTGGGACTTCCAGTCTTGTGAACTGCGCAAAAGGTGAGCATATGATCAATGTGATAACCATATCTACGCCAATGTTCAGATATATAATTCACCAGCCTACCTACTGTTTGTAGAACTTCTAGTTTCACAAATTTACAAAACTAGAATGCAGCAAAGCCCTAGTTCAGCACCAGCCTAGGCAACATATGAACACATATTTGAACGAAAAACATTCAGTGATTACCACTACAGAATACGAAATTGCAGTGCTCACTTCGCAGGATGCTGCAGGGAAAGCATATGTCTCAAACTGCATTTGGTCCAATTTCGCCACAAAAACAATAAAAAAAAGCCACAACACTGGTCCTTAAATCATTGCTTGAAGTTGAACCATCATATAACTTATCGCCAAACTGTAAGGCCTACGCGTCTCACCTCGAATCGATGCCTTCGACGGCTGGGGATAGCGCCACAGCCTTCGGCTCGCTATTCCTGGCGGTTCCCGCGGCCTCGCGGGCGATCTGATTCCGCCGCAGCCACTGCTGCTGCTGCTGCTGTTGCTGATGCTGGTGGTGGTTGTGGTTGTGGTGATGCTGCTGCGGCTGGCGCTGCACGTACTGCTGGTGGTGCGCCGCCGACGTCTGCTGGTGGTGGTGGTGGTTGTGCTGATGCGGCGGCGGGCCGCGGTTGTAGTAGTTGGGGTTCCCGCCGCGGCCGTTGCCGATGCCGGGAGGGTACCTGGCGCGCGGATCCATGGATTCGAGCAGGAGGAGGGCCTCGGATTCGTCGGTAATCGGTGAGACGGGGAGCCGATCGAAGAGGGAATGGCAGATCGGATTGGGAGAGGCGGCTTGGGTGGTGGAATCTAGGCGTTTGGCGCTCGGATCAGGAGCAAATTTGAACTTCCTTCTGCCCTTTGGTGTGGTTGGGGGGAGGGGGGGGGGGGTGTTGGAGTTTGTGGGTCGGGGAGGGAGGTGCGTCGCCGCCGAGTCGTCGATAGCTAGGGCACCGGCGGTTTGGGATTTGTGCAGGAGGAATTACGATATTGGCCCTGTCTATTTTATGCCCACAGGAGCAAAAAGGCTGGGCCGGGGCGCCGAGCGGCGAGAACCTTTCTGAAATGCTGAGTGCGGTTAGTAAAGTTATCCCCCTGCTAATAAATCAGGGTCTTTTTTTTCAAACTTTTTTATGTGTATTCTCAAATCTAAATCAGAGTCTTCTACTTTTTTTTAATCTTACTTGTGACTGGCATTCCATCTGTCAAGTTTAGCTCTTAATCTATTAGCAGGAGCATATAAAAATATAATGTCTAAATAATTAATATAGCGGTGTCGTTAATGGTTGTTGTAGTGTTTTACTATTATGTTATAAAGTGTAAGCTACTACAAATAATATGAAAACAAAACTGTAGGTATTAAAAATATGATATTTAACTAGGATAAAAAAATAGTATGTGACTACACCCTAAGCATAAAGAGTATATCAACATAACTTACTTGTTATTGGGAAGGTTTGAATGGCAACATATTAGCATGAATGCTAGCAATCACTTTTGCTTAAAAATAGATCCGAGTTATTATTCAAATTAGTCAAATTAAAGTCTCCGTGTGATCTATGAGGCATTTGTGGGTTCTCCCTTAATAGAGAAAGAAAGTTGGAAATAATCTGCTTTAGAGATGCTAAATTTTGAGTGAGCTACTGTATATGTTTTATTTAGATGAAACATAACTTCTCTCTTTATTGTCAGCATACAACAAATATACTATTAAGGGGGACATAAGACATTTTGAGTGTGCTTGAGCTTCACTCACTCAGACGATTAGATCGCAAAGAGAGACATAAGACATCACAAGATATGTTGCTTATGTATAAGGATTTCTTGGCTCAATAAGTCAAGTCTAATTTATAAAACTAGTCTTTTCGGGTTTGTTCAAATTGGTGCCTTTTTAAACCATAGCATTATTTGGTAAAATTGACAATCATTTGGTTACATTTAGTTTGTTACAAAATATTGATAATATCTATAAAATTTTGACAACATTATATTGAGCCTATCCTATCAAAACTTGACAATGTTATTAATTTGCCAAATTTTTGGCATTGCCCAATTTTGATAAGGTTTATTTTGGCACCAATCTGAACAAACCCTTCGTTGCTACAAAATTCCTAAACTCGCTTGTCAAGGTGAGGAGAGCTCGAACTTCACCTCAAACATTGTTGGATCAATAAGGGAGATGCTTTTATAACCATGTTAGAAGAACATGAAAGAGAAACAACTATTGATATATTTTTCATTTACTTTTCCTTCTTATGAGCATTTTTCTTTTGGTTTATCTTGAAGAAAGCTTTATCCTCTTAAACGATGCTCCATGTCTATTCCTATCTTCTACGCAACGTATACGAGATGATGCATAACCATAGTATGCCATAAAACCTAAGGTATAGGATAAAATAAAGTTGAAACCCTCCGCATTATAGGTTTAAAATGGGATATCTCACTGAAAGTTTATAATTTTTTAAGTTAAAATACGGTGATAATTTTTTAGTTTGCACTGTTGGAAATAGAAAAAAAGAAAGGAGATAATAATAAATGTAACGGTGATATTCTGATCAACCCTAAAAATATAATGAAAAATGTAACATACAGCCATAGAAATGTGGTAGCGGACATGTGGGCCCATGAAAAATGGGTCTCACATGCCATTAACCACATCACAGGGACAATAATATTATATTATAGGATATGTCTTTAAAACAAAAGTGGGACATTCTACTAATATATATACATTTAAGGAGATGAATGGAAGAAAATGAAATAAAATTAAAGTTATGTAGGAAGAAAAGGGAAGAAAGTGGAGGCACTAACAGATTGGTCCTTAAAAAGGAGGGTGCATGAATTTCTTAATACTAGTTGATATTGATCCAATATTTACCAGAACACTTTTAATCATTACGAGTTATGAGGAAATAAAAGCCTACGTGTAAAGCAAGGGACCTCTGATACACTGACAGTTCATGGAGTGCAACAAAACTTGGAACTTCACAGTGGGTCTTTGAAAGTGAGATCTGAATAGATTGTTCCGTAATGCTATCACTATAAGCACAAAGATAATGTCAACAATAAACAAACCAAAATAATTGCACCCATAGGCGCAATTCTCTACAGCTTTCCTTCTTCTTTTCCATCTTTCTGTCGGTGCCCATGCTCTCCGAAGCAAAGTGGCAAACATAATTCGTACAGAAGTGACTTATCATGCCTCTGATCTTTCTTATATATGTTGCTAATTTAAACTGCTCTATAAATACACCGCGATAATTTACAATGCAGTAGTATTACAAACACCCTTAATTTAACTTCCACGGGACATCTATGAATTAACAAGCTCTAATTAAAAATCGATCCTTGATCCTCCTTCCACATCGTACCCATCACGCCGTACGTTCCAGCTCGGCCCAGAGGTCGAAGTCGCTCATGGAGAGCAGGTCGCAGAAGCCGCCGCCGGACGCCTGCATCTGGTCGATGCTGTCGAACTGCTCCTGAAAATCCCAGCAGCCGCCGTTGCCACCGAACCCCTCCTGCTGCAGGGAAGAACAGTCCACGCCGCACGATGGCCCATCGGCCTGATGCACCGATCCGTCCTGCCTCATCACCTGCTGCTGCTGCTGCTGCAGCTGATCGCCTGCAGCATCAACCACCGCCAATCCGGCAGCGTCCAGACCAGGTGCTGCCGCGACCTGCCCACAGATATACTCCATGTCGAGCCAGTCCGCGAACATGACCTTGGGTGTCACTGCCGCGTGGGGCCTCGAGACGGGCGGGTGGTCCGTGGTCACCGTCAGGCAGCTCGAGTCGGCCGACGACGACTCGTGCGCCGGCTCCGACGAGTCGGAGTTGGCAGGCTCGTGCGGCTTCTGCAGGCTGTGCGAGTTGTCGGAATCGGCGGGAGAGCTCGCGGCTGACGCAAGCGTGGTTGGTGGCCCTTGGCTCGTCTTGCCGCTGCTGCTCTCCACTCGCTTCTTCAGGTAAGAATTCCAGTAGTTCTTCACCTCGTTGTCTGTTCTCCCAGGTAGATGCCGTGCTATCCTAGACCACCTGCAGTAGAAAAATTGCTGTCCGTGATTAAGCCAGGTTATTTATCCTTTTGGAATGATCTTTTGATCAGTCTCTCTCTGCCTTGCAGTTAGTAGTATGCCACAAGCTTAAAATTCACTAATCTTGGTTTCTGTCGGTGGGGGTTAGTGGAAAACCCAAGCTTTTGCATTGACAAGTTGAGGTTTCTTTCCAATTTCTCGCTTCCTTTTCCTCTGTCGCCCGCTTAAAGAAATGTAATGTGTCACTTGTGGGGTGAAAGGGACAAGCGTGTACGTAGTCTATTCATGTGGACCACTGATCCTTTGATATTTTATTTTTGTAAGGAGGCACATAATTGCGACGCCCAATAAAGAATCTAATCTTCTCGCGAGACTAGTACTCCTACGTGCCAGTTTCGCATTGTCAAGGCAGCTGTTTTCATTAACTCGCAACTGAGCACGGATCGGTCCAACCAGTCGACGACATGTTATCGTCGTCGCTGTACAACTAAAATGAATAGTGCCCGTTTTTCCTGTACAAAATAGATAGAAAAATCGAGGAAATAGAACCCCAAAAAAAATAATTCGAGCTAACTTGTTCTGGGACGCACGCAACTGTACTGTGTGGCATTTAGCGTTGCAAGTCCAAATTATCCTAGCCCCCCAACTTGTCCTTGTTGCTCATGCTCAGCCAGAGTGGCCCGCACTTTACAATAAACTAGTAAATGTACTAGCGCCAAAGGAAGAAAGGAAAAAAAACACACAACGGTTTTTCTAGCCATCATCGCAACGTGCACCGAAAAATCTCGCGGTTTTCGAATGCGCAGGAGCGTTCTTGGAGCGTGTGCGCGTCAGCATCAGCTCCACTACGGAAAAGGTCGCGGTGGCGGCCAGCCAGCATCACCGGTTAATTCCCTTTCCACCATTTCATATTTTGATTTCTCCCCTCCGCTCCGCTCCGCTCCTCCTCTCCTTTCACTCACTGTGTCAATCAGCGCGTTCTAGAAACCCGAATTGCCAGCTCAGCACTAGCGAGCCCGGACTGGGACAATCAGCTAGAATAGCTAGATAAGAGTGCCGCTGCTGCGCTGGTACTAGTAGTAGTCTAGTAGTAGTACTACATACTAGGTAGCTTAATTAAGTGTGGAGAAAGAGATTAGTACTAAACTGAAAAAGGAAAAGGCAGCATCAGCAGCAGCAGCTAGCAAGCACAACGTGGAGAATTGTCTCTGGGCTCAATCATTTTGCGTGTAAAGGCGAACGATCGAGTGCGCGCTGCCGGTGAGGTGTGTGGGGACTGGGGACGGATCGACTGGGACGAGACTCGGGGAAGTGCTGGTTAGAAAAGCTTACTTGTTGCCGAGCGCGGCGTGGAGGCTCATCACCGTCTCCTCCTCCTCCGGCGAGAACACGCCGTGCTTCAGCCCCGGCCGCAGGTAGTTGATCCACCGCAGCCGGCAGCTCTTGCCGTTCCTTTGGAGCCCTGCATCGATCGCCGGAGAATTCTTTTGAGACCAGCTCGCAAGCAGCAACACAATGCGCATTTAATAACGAATTGACTTAAGAAACAGAGTCTTCTTGTTCAGAGAACGGCCGGTTCATAATTCAGACGAGTCAGCAAGAGAAATTCAGCAAAGAGAACCGCATGCAACCAGGCTACGCTAATTCACCGATTTGCGAGTGCCTCGGTGCATAATTGTCGGTGCAATGCGCCTAGAGTTCATGAATTATGCTTGGGGAACGCAAATGCTGCATGCGGCGGCCGGTAAGGTAGTGAATTACGCGTCGGCGGCATCGGCGGGCGGCGGCGGTTGGTCTTACCGGCTTTCGCAGGGAGCGCGCTCCAGCAGCCATGGCCGTGGCGGAGAATGTAGTCGCGGAGCTTCTGGTCCTCCTCCGGTGACCACAGGCCCTTCCGGTAGTTCGGCCTGGGCTTCTCGCACGACTTGCACCCCATTGCAGGAGAATGTCACACAACTCGCGCGACGCGAGGAGCAGAGCCGGCCTCGGCTCGGCTACAGGAGGGAGGAGGAGGAGGTGGGGAAGGAGAATTCGACAACAAAGCCTTCAGAACGGATGGAGCGTTGTGCCGTTTCAACAGGGAGGAGACAGGTAGGTACGAGTTTTATAGGCGACGTGAACGGTGGTGATTGATAAAAAAACTGTTTGGTTTTCCTCTCACTCTCTTCTTCTCTTTTTCTCAAATAAATACGCAAAGGCGTATCCAGTCGAATCGTGATTAAACTTTTTTTCTCACCTTACTTAACTTGTCCATTTTTTCTCACGGGCAAGCATGGGCGCATGGCACTGTTCCGCTATATCCAGCTTGGTCACGAGGTGAGAGGTCGTAAAGAAAGTCAAGCGGCCATGTAAACTTCGTACTGCACTTCATAAATCATCCAAGCCAGCTGCAGAGATGGCTTGGCTCTTCTCCCCGAGTCCCCGTGGTGGGGGCAAAACGGATCAAATTGTGCGATGACGTAGCCAGCTTAAAGACTACCAAACGGCACCGTTTTTCTCTTCGCCTTGCTGGCCTCTCGCGGACCGTCTAAAAACGCATTATTAGTTTCTTTACTTATTTTTCAAACTATTGTGAGCAACACGTCCACGTCTTGTCACTTGGTAAGTAACAGCGTTTGTGTATACTATCATCAACGGTAAAAAGAAAAATCAGTACTCCTACCTATAAAGTCAGCAAGTGATACGTAACACGGCGCGCGTATACGTAGCGTTGATTAATTAACTCTTCTTCTTTTGCATATTTTCCTCACTTGTTTTTATCCCAAAGCGCAGCAGAGTCTAAAAAGCGAAAATATTTATTTGCGTTTTTTTCTCCATATATAGCAGAAAAAGGAGGCCTTGTGACTTGTGACAGAAGCGAAGAATGATATAGCAGAGCACAGGCACAGGCGCACAGCAGGAACCAACCCAGGGGCTCACAGCCTCACCCCCTGTCCCGTCCTCTCTATCAATTCAACGCGCGCGAGTACAGAAAGTCCAAAAGATGGAAACGAAATCGATGCAGCCATGCAACCCTGTAAGGGCAACAGCAATATTACTTACCGCACTGATAGTAGTGTGTCAGTAGTGTGGATCAAAGATACAGTCATGTACTTTACAATGTATCAGCATATTAGTGGGAAATAAGGTGAGGTCGCTTCAGAAAAAATCACTGATGATAGTCTTTGGCCGTGACTTATTTTCATGATTTATGTCAAAAACACTGTGTAAATAAGATAGTTTAATTCTTATTATCTAGTTGGTTGTAACCGTGTTATCAGGTTGTAACTATTTACTAGTCTCATAATGATTATTATCGGGTAAGAAGAGAATATTTAATGCGTATTATCTGTTGAAATGCTACATTGTGAATGCACTAATCAATTAGTCATACTGGTCGCTGATACTCATCGATCGCCGTTGTTGAAAGTTTCGGTGTTTCAGATTCGGGCCGTTGGACCCGGAACCAACGCCACGCTTTTGTGCTGCCCCCCCTGCTAATCAATCCGATTGCCATGATGAGCAGAGGAGCACCACATCTCCTGCTACGGCTCGAGTCCGCGTTTGATTAGGTGGGGGATTTTAACCGCTTACCCGGCGTCGCGAAAACGCACGAGAACGAGCCCAAAAAACGTGGCCTCCGGCCTCCCGCAGCTTTTCACCCCGTGCCACATGCGGGCTCGATCTCTAGTCTCGTTTCGTCTCATCGTCGCCCACCGACGCCGCCGCGGTCAATTGGAAACGCTACGTTGCATCGACGAGAGCAGGAGTACGTGGGGGGATGGGGGCGGCCGCGGCGCAGCGGCAGTGGATCCGGTCCACCCCGGATGGTTGGCATGGCATGCACAGGTTACGACTCGACGTCCGGACATTGCCATCACGCGCCCGGTGTCGTCTGCAGCGACGACGCACGCGTGTGTACGTGTACGTGTTGGATGGTTCGGTTTGTCCGGAGCCGGGAGCTGGTGGTGCCTGCCTGCCAGGAGATAGCTAGCTAGCTAGGAAAAGCTTATCTGTTTTGGTGACCAGCGGCCACGCATAGGGAATTAGGGATACGGTGTACGTGGCCACCTGCAGGGATGGGAGCTGCCCAGTTGGTCGAATCGGGAAGAGGAGCACTAGGCCCCGGTGAAATCGTGGGGGATCCTCCCCTAGTCCCCTTTCATGCTCCCGCCACAAAGAAAACTGTATAAACTGTTCGATGTGAGTGGGACTTGTGCGTTTTCAATAGGAGCCTGAACAAGTACAGATGTGCACGTCGTGCAGTAACAGACTAACAGCTGAATAAACAAGTGCCCAGATGATATGATTCAGGTTAAAATCAACAAAATCGACACACCGACAGAAGGTGTGAATGTACAGAGGGTGAAGCATCCATCCGTGGAGAGCTGCGAGAAGGTCACGAGTACTAGAAGAGAAGGAGCCATAAAGAAATTTAAAGAGCTAGGGACAGTGAGGACGAGAGGGGTGCGTCGTTCGTGTGCGCCGTGATGTAACCGTGCATATGCATGGGCCTCAAAGGCTGAGATCGTGACAACCATATAATAATATTGGGCGCGTAGGTGCTGATCGTGCATGCATGGCGCTACGAGAGAAAAAAGGGAATGCCATGCTGCTGATGATGTAGGCTGCCGAGTGCACGGTCAGCAGGGGAGCGCGGTCCCGTCACTTCATTTGTTTTTTGCATTTGATGGAGGAATGGAGGATTCCCTGCATCTTGATAACGCCCTTCTCTCACACCGCTTTCCAAGGAAGATTCCCTGCATCGTCCCAAGTCTATATAGCCACGGTGAGGAGATTTTCCTCCTCGGATGCTAGTGACAAATTGACATGGTCAGGAGCGCACGTAGGACAGTTTTTTTAAAAAAAACACGGTAGAAACAAGCAGACGTTCATATATATGCACATACCATTGTAAATGTGTACACATATCCTACTCATATTAATAATACAACCACAATATTCATCATATTTCTAAGTAGTCCAGGACATGAAGGACCGTCAACTTTGTTTTTTTTAAACATGATACAAAACAGACACTCATACATACGCGTATATTTATTACTATAAACACGCACATGCATATCCTATTCTAATGAACAATACAACCATAATATTCATCCACATTTTCAAGTAGTCAGAGGCATAAAGGATTAAGAAATTCATTGAAATTTTCTTCAGTGGACCTAACATGGTAAAGTATTTTTTTTTCTTATGTACCTATGAATGACTAAAATTGACCTTCTTCAAATATTAACTGCTACAAAAGAGAAATTTATAACAAAAGGTACATACAGATTGGGTAAATAGTTCATGTGCACTTCTTTTCCTATTATACACACACACGCAGACTAAATTGACACTTCGAGAAAAATCTCATGCTAATAGGAGAATAGTGAATAAATCTGGCAATAGTCAAATACTATAACTGAATAACTGATATAGTCCGTACCGAGGACAACTTTGTAATGATTAATTCCAAGTTCAGAATTATATTATCTAATTAAGAAAAACTAAAATGAAGGCCATATGACAAGTAGGAGTATAACTTTGTATCTGTTAATTTCTAATTTTTTAGGATATTAAATTTAAGAAAACAGAAATCAAAAGTAGTAGGTTGGAATGGTTGATTATATATATATTGAATTTTGTAATTACTAACTTTGAATTTTAGAGCTATTGATACAGTAAAGTAACCGACTAGTGCCCTCTAATCTATCTGAACTAGCGACCTGCATATCCTTTTTCGCCGGGCCAGCGAACTGCATATCTGCATGACACACACCAATCTTTTCTCTGAAAAATGCATAGAATTATTTCTTGCTTTTGTCGATTTCAAGAATGGGTCCTAATTCGGTTATACGTAACTTTATGGCACCACTTCCATCCCATCCTGTTAACCTGTGGGGGACACATATACAGTGGCCGCCACAAATGCATGATTGCTCATGGGAACAAATCTTATCGCATTGTACAGAGCTCATGATTAGTACTCCTAGTTTATAATGGCAAAATGGCTTTTAAGGACGTACTGTGGCTAATCTTTTCTGACGAGGCGAAGTACAACTGTGCAGTAGAGAATTCGTTTGCTCGGTTCAGCAACACCTGCAATTAGGAGATGATGGAACCCTTTTGTTAATATTGTGGTTGGTACAAACGACTTCAGAAGAATGATACCTGCAGCCAATTAAGCAAGTAGGCTCCCTTATCATCTAATTTTGAAATTGCCAGTTCACATGCATAAATGTGGGTTGGTTGTGGACTTCTGCGATCCACCAATAACGAGAGTACACAAAACTAGCTTTCGAAGACTGCTGTGTTTTAGGATATCGTTTCTAGTTAACCAAGCCCATTATTTTTATATGATTTGTTTCTCAACAAAAGAACCACTACTCAAGTATACCTCTCGCCTGCCTCCAGCGAAAAATGTAATCTTCATAAATCCGAGCGTATCTTATCTCAAGAAATAAACAAATCTGCGACCAGTATGCCTGAAGATTGGACCTAGCGTATAACAATATTGTCAAAATGTTAATGTTGTGCATTTCAGTTAGCCTTTATGTGGACATATGTCTTCTAGTGAAGCGAGGTCTTTCTCTTTCCTAAACTCGGTCCTTTTCTTTAAAGTAAAGCAGGGAGCTGAACTATTCATTAAAACTTGAAAGATTATTTACAAGAACTCAATCAAGTCTTACATAAGGTTGATAGTTCAATAAAATTCAACCGCAACAGCATTTGAAGCGGACACATGAACTCCAGATGTTTGTTTTGCATGGATCCCCTGCTTGCGTTGACAGAGAACTACTGGAGCACTGACGTAGAAGCACGGTAGAGTGTCTGTATCAAAGTGGTATAATAACACTTCGTATACACAGATATACTTCATGACGACCACTGATATGTTGGTCTCCATAATTAAAAGCTCACGCATAGCTAACTAAACGTACAAATATTTAAGCCTATGAACTGGGAGGAATTAAAATAAACCTACTTAGTGACGTTCAGAGAATTTTGTCTGTGTACTGAACACATTTTTTTTCCGAGAATACGTGAAGTAATGTTTTGTCCTTTCACGGGCTAGTTTTTTGAATTACCCTCTCCATTTATATAATTATAAACAACTTATACGATCAAGCACGCAAGACACTTGTATAGACATGTGCACTATTTGGTATTCACTGTCACAATCTGAACACCACTCTACTAACTACAAGTGGTATAGCCTGACGGAACAAAATGTCCGCTGGCTTCTGTCGGCTACGAAGACAGGAGAGGACTTTCGCTGTGTACGCATGCAAACAACGAGCAAGTATTTTTGTACTCCTTCTAGAGTTGCAGTGAGATCAGGACCACGTCAAGAGAAAATGGACGCAAAATGCACCATGCAAAAATGCGCGTGGTTGTTGATTGATTGATATTGTCTCAACTCTCAAGTTTGAGAGCCATGGGATCATTTCTTTTGCATTTTGGCTAAACAGGGCAGGGGAAACGACGAAAGGCTAAGCTGCTGGCTTAGCTGACTGTTGCTTAAACTTAATCACCTCGTGGAGTAGGTGAATGCATATTGCTCAACAATCATTTCCTTTTTTTTTCTGTTGCATTTCTCTATGGAGTTAAGTATTGCACACTATTATTTTTTTTCTTTGACATTTCTCTACGGAGTTTAGTAGTACGTAGTTTTAATATTGCACAAGACAGATCCATGCTTCCTAGAAGTACAATTCCATCCCCAAGAGGGGATTTTATTAGGGTAGCAAACTGGGTTTTGGACTCTGCAGAAAGATATGCTTATGCTAGCTAGTGCTAAGAAAATATACCTATGTGGTCTCCCTAAAGTCCTTTCCTGACTATGATCAATAACTTTATGGTATGCAGTTTCATTAGTAGGTAGAGTCTTCCGGTGACCTTTCTCACTCTTGCGTTTTAGATGTCCTAATTATGCAAATTTATGGTCATGATTAATATTTTAGATGAACAATTGACTTTACAAATGATTTATTCAATGAAATTGATTTGAAAAAATATATGAATGTTGATATGAGTATGTATGACTAATTTGGGTCAGGTTATGATATCTGTATATAAAAAAATTGAAGGACAAATAATATTCTGGTGGCTTGTTGTTTTTAGATTATTCATCGGATTATATGCTCCACATTTCGAAAAATAAGTGTTCTAAAAAAACTATCTTCTATGTATTTTCTATGTATTATTTAGATCAGTTATTTTAAGCCATTTCCATGTCCGTTTTCTCAAATATTTAATTTAACCTCTATAATCAAGTAGATAATCTACGATAATAATCAATCGAATAATATAAATTAAACAAGTTTAATATGGAACCACAATACAGAAAAAATTTACAGTTCTTAGAAAGTAACAATAAAGTCGTTAAATTGTTAGTGTAAGTTTTTACCAAATTTTATATTATAAAATATGGTGTCTTTTTGATATTTAATTTTAGCTATGAATCTGAACAAATCGTTAAGATTGTATTTTTTGGATGGAGGGTGTACTTTGCAGTGTAAATTAGGTCCAATGATTTTAATGTAGTGCCCAACAGGCCAATGCAGTTTATTCTGCACTAAAGTCTCGTGATAGTCATGCCTATGTGCAAGGCTGCAGGTTTTATGGTTTTATCAAGTTCCCATAGGGAAAAAAATTGTTTGATTTGAACCTCCATTTCCCCGTGCTTCTGTAAACAGTAACAAACTGTTACTGAACTGCAGATTGATTACTCCTACTTCATCTAATTGCAACAGCAGGTACAAACCTGATCACCAGCCCATTATTGTCATCGATAGCAGCAGTTCGCAAAGAGTAGGAAGCTAAAGGAGCGCCAAACTTCAAGAGTTACGTGCTGCTATCTCACATCATCACTGCAAGCACACAATTGAGCCACATGCATTATAAGATGAAAGAATTGCAACAACTCAAATCAGACATGCATTCTTCTGATCCTCTCCGAAACCGATCGATACACGAGGCCTGGCGGCTTAACACAACTTGTTCCAATCATATCAAAGCAATTTTATATTGACAGATGCAATTATTGGCGACAGTCTTGCTGTGGGATGACCCTACGTTATCTGTGGCGCTGGGATGCCTTAAGCGTCTAGGACACTGGACACTAAACATACATGACTTTTCTCTATGCCTTTAGCTTTGGTCCATGCATGGTACTAGCAGATTCTTCTTCTTTGACCTGACTTCTTGTTCTTGTGTTCAGAGTGTTGCAAGTTGTAACGCATCCGGCTTGCTTTGACAGAGTAACTATGATCAAGGGCCATACGAGAGACTGAAACCGAAGCCACTGCACAACTTCAGGAAACGTCAGTGTTCGTGAAAGGTGGGCAAGAAGTGGCAATGTTAAGTCCATCAGATATTTTTTGAAGAAAGAAACTCATCATATTTTTTTGCTCACTATACAAAAAGGTAGACTAATCAGGGTTATCGCAGTAGCCAGTAGGCAATCTCTTCTTGTAAGTCAGGGGCTCAAGACAGACAGACGTGCATAAACTCCATGATCCAGACGCGTCATGTGCTGATCTGTTATGTTCATATTTTGTACCTAGTACTGGGTTGGTAAGTAACTAACAACTATGACACTGACCGCTACTACGTGCCACTCAAGACTTTCTCATGCAGAGCCTACCTAAACACCCCCAATTGGCGTTTAGTCACGAACACAATAGCTTACTTATTTATAAGGACAATAATGCCAGAAGTGATAATTTTTGAAAAATGGCAGAAACTCTGCCCATTTAGCGTCACTAACAACTAATTCATATATACTTCTAAGTACTAATAATATCATGCTCCTTTTTCCTTTTTGAACTGTACATAGTTGCCTAGTTGGTACGGCCGGGATACAGGCAATCAATTTAGCAAAGCCCATGGATTCTTGATCAGGTATCAGTACAATGCAGGATAGGAGAACCAGATCAAGATGGAGGAGGAGCACGTTAAACTTGGAAGTCAACAGAGCTGTTATACTCGTATTCTGTACTGATGAATTGCTTGGACTAATGGACTTTAACTTGAGATTGGAACGAAGTACAACTGTTTGGAGATTGGAATAGGTAACGCTCCCATCAGAGCATCCTGGAGATTTTGGTACTACTCCACCGAATAGTCCCGAGAAATTCAAGTATGCTTTCGGTATAAAAGAAACGCTAACTTTATATGAAAAGGGGGAATTTCATGAAATACTAGTCTGAAACCTGAAAAGGAAAATGCCACTCTAAACACTGATGCCAATGTTTGTAGTAATAATTCATACAGTTCAGTGTTCAGACTAGCACTATGATTCCTAGCTCCCAATGTGCCCTGGCATAGTAAGTTTTGAATATAATTAAGTACTTTTTAACATTTGTAAAATATTACTTCTTCCGTCCCACTCACTAAGACACGGTCAAAATTCACACAGTCTTCAAAACTAAACTTTAAATTTAAATTTCTCATGTACTATAATGTTTATTAACAAAATCATAATTATATAAAAGTAAATTTAAATTATAATCCAATGATACTATTTTCATCAAATAATATTTAATTTATAATAAAATATATAGTGATCAAATATTTTAAATATTAAAATTTAAAATACGTGTGTGATTTAGTGAGTGGGACGAAAGAGTAATTATTTAGAGCGAAACTCTGCTTATACCAAAACCAAAGGACTGATAGATCATCAGATGCAATCATCAGGAACATCTGTAGTTCCCACACAAGGCACAAGACACGAATGTCCCACAACTCAATAAAACGACATTGAGAACTACAAAAGGAGGGTAACCGAAATACAGAAAAGACATCAAAATCATCTACCACCGTCCTATCTTCTGGCTTTGAGGGCATTTTCCACCGATGCAACGAATAGGCTAAGCATTTTTAGCAGCGAAATTTTACAGTAAAGCATTTTAATCATTTAATGGGCCCAAAGTGACTGTGCATATAATGCAGCCAGTCGTTGAGCACGACTTAAAAGTATGACGAAAAATAATTTGAGTCGAGGCCGGTGATTTGTTATAATACATAAATCTAATCTCTTTGCGGTCTTGCTTCCTCTACGTCATATCAAAATAATTTTTTCATCTGTCGACGTCCTAATTAACATGGAGTACTTACAAAAAAACTGGGTGTTATGTACCTCTCGCAGAGTCACTGGCCAAGTGGCAGTATTAGAAAGTTCAGTTGTAACAGTAACTAAAATTCCTTGGAACGACTTTCTTTCACATTTTTTTGACCACCCAAAAGTTCCCAAAAAGTTACAGAAGTTCTATACTTCTATTAGAACGAGGGTTATTACTTTGGCAGCAAAATTAATGTATCGGTCGGCTAGAAAGACAAATACGTAAGTATTGTCTTCGCGACGCAATTTTTCTTACCGAATGGTAGGACGTTTTTATCATGTACAACTTTACAAAGCTTAACAACGACCAATTAAAGAAAAATCCAAATTAGGTTGACGTGACGGCGTGACGCTCATGTAGCTAGCCTTTTGCGTTGTCATCCTCATGAATCTCATGCTATGGCATGATGTTGGCACAACATATTTTTAAGATTAATTGTCGCCTTTTAGGAAAAATATATAGTTCCGATAACTTGGTAGACTACAGTCTTGTGGGCTTGTTCTTTCAAGAAATATCATTTTCTTTCTGAAGAAAAAAAAAGAGCTCTGATTTGATGAGTGTTGTGCGTCCTGCTAGCCCGATGTTTCTTCTTTATCATCCTCCTAGATGCCTCGCCATCTATTCAAAGGTGGCTTGTACATCCATCTTGCACAACTTTCCCGATGCAAGCGGCATGCTGTTAACATCAAAATTTGGTAAGCCCCGAAGTCATCATCGGCCTATAGTTAGTATCAGCTTCAGAGTCTTAGAATTGGTCGATGAAAAGTATCAGTGTCCAACAGTTAAATTCCTAGTGGATTCGGTTAAGAAAATTAATTAATTAAAGGAAGTTTATCCAGAAGAGAACGAGTTCAAGAAGAATACTGCGTGATAATTTATCTATTAATTAGACAGAGTCGATTAGTTTTCTTTTTATTTTTAGGAAAGATTGTTTAGAATCCGATCAAGACTTGTATCTTTTACTTTATTTTTAGAAAAGTCTGTATCTTGTCCAATAAGGACTAGCATCTATCCATGGGTATAAATATTTACACCCAAGGTCATTGTAAATTATCTCTTGATCAATACAATTACTCTTGGCGTATCACCACCCTCTTTTCTGAGGTTTTTTACTATCGGCGAAACTTGGTATCTGACACGGGGTTGCATCGGCTTCGATCTTTGGCGAAAGGGTAAGTCCTAAGTCCCGCCGGCCCTGACAATTGTATCGGCTACATTGGTGTTGTTCAAGGCTGCATCGTTTCAATCTATTAGATTGCTTTGGTTCAGTCAGTATCTTTGCCTACTTGATATCTTGATTCTATCTTTAATTGCATTGTGTTTGAGACGCATCGGTTTAGTTGAGACTATCTCGATTAGGTCTGATCTTCTGGCTTAGTCAATATATCTCTACAATCACAATGTTGTTTTAGATAGATTCGTTATATCCATCACATTAGACATATTTATCGGCTCATTGAGTATTAGATTATTATATACAATCTCGTGCTGCATCAGTTAGGTTCGACCTACTAGATTGTTGTTGATAACCTAAATCTTGTTAAGCTGATAGATTTATGCTAATGTTTTATCGGAGTGTTAGCCAATCTTATCTAATGTGTTAAATTTTTCTTTGATGGTTTTACTGTCTTAGTTAAATTTAATGCATGACCATTTTGATTGGTGTCATATTAACTTGCTTAAATCTATCAGGCAATTATTAACCTTATACTGTATTGATTGGATTCGACCTATGGAGTTGTGGTTGTAAGTTAGATTTATTTAAACCAATAGGCATCAATCATTATTTCATCGGAGTTTCAGCCAATGAGTTATCTAAATGTTGTATCGGTTTATAAGGATTATATAGAAGTTGGTTTTAGCCGATTGCAGCAAAGGTTTTATTAATTACTTAATCATTTGAATTTAATGATATCGGATTTCTAGCTGATGTATGCTTTAACCATCGAGTCTATATCTAAATTTCTATAACAGCATCGGCCGATTGGTTTGTTGGATATTTGATTCATTATATCTATATTAGTCGATTTGTTCATTAGATATCTACTTTGTCACATTTATATCGATCGATTGGTTCATTATCTTATTACATTATCATTGGCCGATTGCCTTTATATTATTATTTATCCAAGTGTCAGAATTTACATTGGATATATAGTCGATTGCTCAAAACTCTATCGACATCGACTAGTATCGCTACATTGGCTTGCTAACCAATCGGTTGTTTGATCGTCAATTTATATATCTTGTTAGTTGCAGGATCAAACTGACTGACACGTTCGCATCTCATTATAGTTTAGGATCTGCATTAGAGCTAAGCATATCTCCTAGGCTATGTTTGTCGATATAGTTCGCGTTAACACAAATTTGACACCATCGACTGAACACGATTTTTTCATCAACACATGCCCAAGTACTTTATAGGGAAATGAGCCTTTGTACCTTATAGCCATAGTTCCGTTAAAAACATGGGTTAATTTAATCCATGCCACTGCAAATATGACATATTAGAAAAATGCCACTACTATTCGTGATATCGGCTACGTGCCACTGGAATTTGGGAAAATTGGAACCATGCCACTCCCGTCCATTTTTCTGTCAACCTCCGTCTAATCCACTTGTGAAATGTCACTTTTGCCCCTTCTCCTTCTGTGAGCCCCCGGTTTTGTATACCGGGAACCCCATGTGTATTACAATACCATTCCCTGGATCAGTAGATGGTACACACATGGCACAGTTGTATATCTCAAGCTGACATCGTCTTACAATCTAATCTAGCAAGACGATTTAGTCGATACCAGCAGAAACCCTAAAACGAGAAGCAGCCGATAAAGCTAAATCGAGATGCTAATACTAGATTAACAGAAGACATATGATAAATAGCCAGGCAAATATATTATCCAAACCAGAGCAATCCAAGAGGTCGAATGTACTGATGCAGCCTTGAACGACGCCGACGTAGATGATACAATTGCCTGAACCGACGGAACATTGGACTTACCCCTTCGCCGGAGATCGACAGCCGATGCAGCCCCGCGTCAGGTGCCAAATTCCGCCGGTTGATAAATAAACCGTAACAGAGTAAAAGGTGGCGATGCGCCGAATTGTATTGATCGAGAGTTGATATCTTACAATAACCCCGGGTGTACATATTTATACCCATGGGGAGATACTAGTCCTTGTAGGACAAGAAAGAAACTTTCCTAAAGATAAAAGAAAAACATAAAGTCCTTAAGGGACACTAAACACACTTTCCTAAAGATAAAAGGAAACTAACAAATATTCTAATTAATAGATACAATTGCCTTCTTCGGACTCAATCCGCACGTGGCAATCCTCATGAAGCACATCAACCGAACCCGACAATGATCCTGCCATCTCCTTATCGGAATCGGCTACATCGGCTATCCTTGTCCGATTCTGTTTCAGCCGATGCACACCGTAGCCGATTTGGCTTGCAGCCGATTCATACTCTGTTTCTGTAATCGCTTATCTCCTCCAATCGGCTTCGGCTTTAACTCTGAATCCAATGCATGATTTACCAAATTTTCGTCGTTAACAGCATCAAGACGCCACCGCCGGAGGCTCGCTAGCTGGGGTGCTGGGCGGCGTCGCGGCCGGCGCGCGGCAGGTTGGGCACGAGGAGCGCCTGCCTCCGACGAGCCATCGCTCGATGCAGCGGCGCGTGGAAGCCGTGGCCGCACACCGGCATGACGCGCACGGTGTCCCCGCCGACGAACTCGGCGAGGCAGATGGCGCACTCCGCGGCGCGCGCGCCAGCTTGGTGCCCGCCGCGGAGTACACCAGAGCCGGGACGCCGGCGGCGGGTCGGCCTCCCTGCACAGGCGGCTTCTCCGGGTCCTCGGAGGCGGCGCTGGCGCCTGGTCGTTGCCTGGCCCGGCGGTGGCGGCGGAGCAGGTACAGCCGGGGGTGCCGGCGGCGGGTCGGCCTCCTGCACAGGCGGCTTCTCCGGATCCTCGGAGGCGGCGCTGGCGCCTGGTCGTTGCCTGGCCCGGCGGTGGCGGCGGAGCAAGTACCTGACGGCGGCGTTGAGCGCGAGGGCGAGCGCGAGCGCGGCGAGCAGGGCGGCGAGGATGACGGCCATGTTGCTGGTGAAGTCGCCGGTGCCCGAGTAGGGCCCCCTCCGTCTCCTCCTCGCCCTCTGCTCGCCCCGGGCTCCGCGGAGTGGCGGCACCGATAGAACACGCGCGGGCGCTGCGGCGGAGGGGGGCGGCGGTCGTGGGCGCGAGCGGCGGCGCTGCCGTCGGACGCCGAGTGGCTGGAGCGGCTGCCAGAGAAGAAGAAGCCGCTGTACACGCACAGCCTGCCGTGCATCGAGGCGTGGCTGCGCAGCATCGGGTTCACCCAGACCCGCAAGTTTCGGCAAAAGTTGCCAATGGACGCCTTGGCAAGAAGAGAGATGGAAGGGGAAAGGGCAAAAGTGACATTTCACAAGTGGATTAGACGGAAGTTGACAGAAAAATGGACGGGAGTGGCATGGTTTCAATTTTCCCAAATTCCAGTGGCACGTAGCCGATATCACGAATAGTAGTGGTATTTTTCTAATATGTTATATTTGCAGTGGCATGGATTAAATTAACCCAAAAAATAACATGAGGAGAAGATATCATCTACTCCAGTATCTGTTTGGACCTTGATGGGTGAAGGTGTCCCAGATGCTGGGCTTCCTCCCATCCTCTGCAGCTGCCCCTTCCACCTGCTCCAGGTGTTATAAAGTTGCAAGTAAATTCAGATCATGAACAGCAGTTGCATGCTCACACGGTGGTAAGTACTGTAAATCTTGTCATACATACATGACACAATATGGAGAACTAATCCAATCCGATGCAACAAATTCCGCCAAATTTCAGGGATATGCACACTGTAGTCTGCACAAATTTTGTCCCCGAAAGGAGCAACGAGCCAAAGTATCCTCAAGAAAACACATAACATATCTGACAAGTGAGCTGAAACTGGTTACATGATCCGATGGATCATACCTGGAAAGCGGAGGTGCCTGCGCCGAAGACGAAGCCGTCGGGGAAGTCATGCCGGGTTAGCGCACTGGCGTCTCTCGCCACGGCAGCGAGCAGGAGGAAGACGACGACGACGACGACGAACAGCGAGGAGGAGGAGGACGCGAGGGCTCGTGTCCTGGCGAGCTCTCCGGCCGCCATGGCTGCCGCTGTAGTGCCTAGGATATAAGTAGGCGAGGTTTTGTTTTTCTTCAGTTATTCTCACTGTTTGAGGTTGATTGGAGAGTGGAAGACAAGTGGCACTGGGGCCCACGCCTGTATTTTGGATTTTTGTGTCCCTGTTGGGTGGGCCCACTCGGACTAATTTTTTGCCGGCCCAATGGAAGATGGGGGCCCGGGCAGGCAACTTGAACCAAAATTTGGCGCGCACTAAAGAAAGATGAAAGCTACTTTTGGCTAAGGCCAGTCTTTTTTTTTCTTTTTAATTTTGGCTGTTGCGTGGAGAAGTTGGCACAGTGATGTCAGTTGCTTTTGTTTCCTGGAAAAGCCAGTTCCTACGGTTCAGCTCTGAGACGTGATCGAATAGACTAAGCTGTGTTCTTCACTTTTATTTTTCAACCCATCTTCCTCATTTATCATTAAAGATACTTTAAAATTATATTTTTTATATTCGTACAAAATTTAATTTCTGAATAAGACAAATGATCAAGTATGTGAGTAAAAGTCAACGGTATCATCTATTAAAAATCGAAGGTAGCAGTACTTCTTAAATTTGCTATTTTCGACAGTTCAATCTTTTCACATTACATGTTATTCACCAGCAATCATTGCAAGAGCGTCTCCTAGGGTGAAACCTATTAGCATCTCTAAGAATAATTTGTCAGTAAGGATAAAGGAGATATTTTATTGAAGCACAATGTGTGCTGAATCCATGGACTCCGCCCTAAGGGCATGTAGCCAGAACATCCAAATACAAGTGAAAATGAAAATGCACTTGATAATGCAGTGACAAGTGTATGGTTTTAACCTTGAGGTCTCGTGTTTAATCTTTAACACACTCATAATTTTTCATAAAAAATGTTTGGAGAGACGTCTCTCCCTTTAAATCTCGTTTTTTTTTCTGGGAGTAGGTGATGGGATAAACACCATGCCTCTCTCATATTTCAAAAATCGCATTAGAAAGAACACGGAGCGACTCATTAGCACATGATTAATTAAGTATTTACTAATTTTTTTTGAAAAATGGATTAATATGATTTTTTAAAACAACTTTCGTATAGAAACTTTTTGTAAAAACACACCGTTTAGCAGTTTGAAAAACGTGCACGCGGAAAAAGAAAAATGTGAGTTGGAAAAGTTGGGTAAAGAACTCACCCTTAGCATAGTTCACCACCTAAATGGGATAAACAATCCCCTGGTTACTAACCATGGCCACCTCTCTTGGAGCACATAGGTCCCGTTCATTTCTCATGAAATGGTAGGATGAAATTTTTCATCTTTGTAGCACACTTTTCAAATTATTAAACGGTGTGTTTCGTGTGAAAACTTTCTATATGAAAGTTGCTCTAAAATATTAAATAAATTTATTTTTCAAGTTTGTAATAATTAAAACTCAATTAATCATACGTTAATGTTATCTGGTTATACGTGAAACACTTAATTTTCATCTTTATCTTCATCTTTATGAAATTAGAACACCACCATAGAGCAAAAATATACTTTTGCTCATCCCAATGTTCTTGATCAGCCTAATGGGTGCCCTGCTTGCATTTAAATGGATCAACCCATGGTGATACCTAGGGACCCTATTTGAAGGAGTTTCTAGCAACGATAGCTTCGTTCAGAATCTTCAGCTCCCTAAATAGCCTAGATTCTTATCTAGATTTTGAGAATCTATAGCTATAAAATGAAAAAAAATAAACATTAGAAGACAGAAGCTTAGCTTTTTTAGACTAAGCTAACTATCAATCAACTGCTCAGAATCTTAATCTTTTCAAATAGGGCTCTAGCTTCTCAGTACGACTAAGCAGCAACTTCTCCTTCTCTTCTTCTATACTGCTATACAATATATGCAGCTGGTGTATGGCACATATCATGCCTTTTTGGTATGAAAGAACGGCGACTGAGCTAGCACAGCGCACGACGCTCCGATCCGGCCAGAGTTTCAGCGATGACAAGAGGCACTAGGACAAGACGACGGTGATGCGGATGGGCGGCCTGTGACGATGCGGATAGTCTGGCCGAGACAGTGACGATAGTGGCACCGTGGGTGGGTGTTGTACATCGGGTCCCAATACAAATGCTAGTCCTACAGCGGGCCTTGTCGCCAAAAGATGGTCATATTGGTAGGCTAGTGCGAGGGAGAGAGAGAGAGGATCCATTTTTCTCTCTCACCCTCTGCCTCTCTAACCTAACTGCATGGATGGATTTGCAGTGCACCGGATATCGAGCTCCTACTTGATGGCCGGTCGGCGGCGAGGCACTGGCGTGGTGGTTGTGCGTCGAAGGAGTGCGGTTGGTGGTGGATTCTATGTCTAGCAGGCTACCTCGACACAGGGAACAGAAAGATTACAGGCGAAATCCTAGCCTCTTCAGGCTAGCAATGGCAACGCTTATGGGCACTGTGTTTCCCTTGGAGTGTTGTTGAATGATCTTTCCTGCCTCCTAATAGATTCCTCTAGGTGAAAACTGCATCCTGAACCCTAGGGCGAGCGAGCGGCGGCACTCCCGATGTCATATCCTTCCTAAAGACGTTATTTAGAAGATCTTTTCTTTTTGGGATGCCGTGTGTTCCTGTCTCAACAGTAGCGGGATCTGGTTGTAGGTGGTTGTAGGTGTGTGGTGCGGGATCTGGTTGTAGGTGGTTGTAGGTGTGTGGTGTGGCTGTTTTTTTCTTTTCTTGTCCATAGCCTCCTAGGGTTGTAGTCTTGTAATTTTTTTACTGCTCCATCAATACAAAACGTCACACTATCTTATATGTGTTGTTTAAAAAAAACAAATCAGTGCCTTTCTCATCTGAAAAACCAAATGAATCGGTTATATCTATGGTATTTGCATGTGGCTTCTCCTCTACTTTAGACACATGGACATACTACCATTACAAGATTCCTTCCAGAGCGATAAATGTTACTTCAACTTAACTCGTAGAATCCTCTGATCTAGTCTATGGTGTTCTAGGCCGACCTCACCAAGTAATAGAGCTAACTAATAATTAAGCCATGCAAAATTCGCTAAATGAACCATTTCAGTTTGGAATCAGAACGATAGAGAACAGGACCTACAATCAAGTAATATATTATTTTTCTTCAAGCAACATGTTAACAAAAGCTTGAGATAATCACATATCACTTTCCTAACTTACTCCATCGTTTTTCACGAACATGCTTCTCAGACTACTAAACATTATCTTTTCTTAAAAGTTTTCTATAGGAAAGTTATTTTAAAAAATTACAGTAATCCATTTTTTAAGTTTTTTTACTAATACTTAATAATCATGCGCTAATTCGCTACTCTGTTTTACGTGCCATGAGTAAAGGTTGTCAACCCTCAACGAACACAACCTTAGTCTCTCGTGCCTCTCCTTGTAAGGGTAATAAATGATCTTGCTTCACGGCAACTTCAGAACTCTCAGCATTTCTTCATATGTTTTCTACCTTCTATGATTAACAATTTCAATTGTATTTTTGCATCAGCCAAAATTTTATGGGCCCACACCATCTCAATATAGTTGCTCATGCAGCTTCACTTCCGAAGTATTCGTTCATATTCGGGTCTATCATTCTTCAACTTACAAGTACCTCAACCTATTTGAATAGTCGTGCTCACGATTATATGAGCATCGGGACTCACAATGATATCTTGACAAGAAACTTAATTGTTTATGAAGATTTTATGAATTATGTTGCACTTCAAACATACCAGGTTTAATTCTTCTATAATTCCATCTTTCTACAAGTAATCATATCCCTATCTTGAGTAGTATCGTTTCATGCATTCATTATTTGATGGAGTATAATAACTTGTTGAGTACGTTCCTTGCTTCATTTTTCAGAATTGATCTCTATGGCTTTGCTTTTGGAGAAGCTAAGGTTCGAATTTGAGTTCATGTTGAAGTCTAGTTTCAAGTTCATGTTTAGTTTGGATGGTTTAATCCTACTAGTCAAAAACAATAAAGTTAATTTGTTCTGGATCTATAGCTTTTAATGTGTAGTTAGTCATAATCCTTATAAAACCTTTTACATTTTATGTGATAGATATTCTGTATATGTCTATATCAGTGTACGAGTCAAGTGTTGATACAGTATAATGTNAGGTCTTACAATATATTAATAATACAAGGGTAGCCCAAATGGAACCCGAATAGACCAAGCATGGTCGATAGCAACACAAAATACCAAAACAACTAAATGAAGTAGCGGAAGCGAAGCAGCGGCGGTCCATCTTATCCCACACGCATCGACTGGTGAACCTAGGTCCCTATTCCACCGTCCTCGGTAACTCCTTGCCAGCATAGCACATGTACAGGTCGACACCAACACCTTTCTAAAAGATGTAAATAAGCAAGAGTGAGTACCAACCGTACTCAGCAAGCCACCACTACAGAATGCATATAATGTTCATAGGGGTTCAAGGATGGCTTGGTTTATTTGCATAAAGCTAGTTTTCACAAATTATTTCACAAACCTATCCACAACAGTTTTAACT
The DNA here is from genome assembly GCA_008326285.1 of Oryza officinalis. NCBI lineage: Eukaryota > Viridiplantae > Streptophyta > Magnoliopsida > Poales > Poaceae > Oryza > Oryza officinalis. The sequence goes on along the minus strand of BDMV01000002.1, from coordinate 45,255,216 downwards.
GAAAACCACGTTAAGTTGAAGTTATCATTAACCTGCGAGGGTTCATCCACCTTCCCCAAGCCTCGCTTGGTCCGGTTTACCCTCGCATCCAATTTCCACAATTTTAACCACTATGACCTTTTTGCAATCAGGCAAGGTCACACCTTCCACACCCATCATATTTAAGCAATATTACAAATTGACGAGGCTAGTCAAGAGTAATACAAGTCCCGGCGCTCATTAACCGCGAGCACGGCTATTCGAATAGTTTAATTTACTCACACTGCAGTGGATGTACGCTTTTAATCCCACACTCCGTGACGCACCCAACACATGAGACTTGTCACGGCCCGGTTTTTCAGTTACCCTCGCATGGCGGCACCCGCTCCAAGGACTATGAATCCCCATTGCACCCCCGGCGCCACATTCCTACCTCGAGCCGGTTGTGAGGGGAGTCCTGGCGCTCCCGAGATTGAAGGTTACATCATACATATATAAAGCTTGACGTCATTAAACCACACACTTCCACATTTCCATACCGATATCCAGAACCTACCATGTCTGGGGTGCCACCCCACGAGAATAACCTAGTCCACCGGGTCTAACCCCACTCAAGAAGTGTGGTCGTACTCGGTTCGTTTCCTGCTTAGCTTCTTGACTCGGTCCTTAACTGACCAGGGTCGGCGGCTTACCGTTCCCAGAACCACCAGACCCGCAAGTTTCGGCAAAAGTTGCCAATGGACGCCTTGGCAAGAAGAGAGATGGAAGGGGAAAGGGCAAAAGTGACATTTCACAAGTGGATTAGACGGAAGTTGACAGAAAAATGGACGGGAGTGGCATGGTTCCAATTTTCCCAAATTCCAGTGGCACGTAGCCGATATCACGAATAGTAGTGGTATTTTTCTAATATGTCATATTTGCAGTGACATGGATTAAATTAACCCTAAAAACATTGCCTAAAATTATATTTGTGCATCTAAATGCCATCACCTTGGATATACCTTCTCACTGCCCTTACAGTCAACAAGAGTCGTTGGAGGAGCTTGGCAAGCAACGATAGCGATTCATGTGGGCTGGCTCCGGAAACTTCACTGGAGCCAAATGCAAGATCAACTGAAAGAGAACACGCTTACCTACAGCAAACGAAGGGCTAGGGACGCTCGATCTCAAGAAACTTACAAAAGCCCTAAGGCTCAAATAATGGTTGTGGCACNGGGGGGGGGGGGGGGGGGGGGGGGGGGGGGGGGGGAGGGCATGGAAACGCCTTGTGACGAGATAGATAAAACCCTTTTCGTTGCAGCCACCAAAATCAACATAGGCAACTAGTAAACGTAACGTCTAAAGAAAAAGAACATGACAATACACCAAGCCCTAGAGAATAAGACCTAGATACAAGACCGGCGCTGACAAATTGCAAGCTCTTCGATTAGCCGATGATACAAAATAGAGTGTGGATATCAGACCAGTTTGTAGTCAGTGTTTGGCCAAACAACACTCACTGCCATCTCCTATCAAGGTGCAAATGAATCATCCTCTCAACTGTTCATCAGTACAAATACATTAGGAGAATTTGGGAACTAGTTACAAAATGGAGATCGAGCTCGACGGTTTAGGAGTGTTGAAAAATGCTTGCAAGTCATCAAGGCATGTCCAAGAGAGAAATGTGCACGCTCATTCTGTTGGTCGTGTGGGAGATTTAGAAAGTAAAGAACCAAAGAACCTTCGAGCATAAAAAGGACCTCGACACCTGGCCTTTTGCAAAGATAAAGGGGGAGGCGAGGATGTGGACGTTTGCAGCGACAAAACGTCTTCTTGAGATTGTCATCATATCTGTACAGCGCAAACTTGTTTTTTTTTTTTTTTTACCTTTGAGCCTTTAGGGAATGTAATTTTATTCCACTATATTCAATAAAATGTGCACAGTCTGTGCTGTTTTTTTTTGTTTTAAAAAAGACAAGAGCTCTTGACAAACCTGTCAATCTGTATCACGGTCAAAAACATCTTCATGAAAGATCCAGAAAGAAAAAGGTTGACGAGCCTTTTCTTCCTCGAATTAGGAAGCAAAGCCCGTGATTGTGCATTTTATGGCCCGTGTATATCTCTAGGTCATTGCGCTTATACATACAAAACAACTAACGTGTATCTGGCCTGATATTTATTCTGTCATGGGCCTATACGGTCCTAATATATATTCTATCCTGGGCCTATCTGTGCCAGATATGTACGCTTGTTCTCCACTCAGACTGTCATGAGCAGAGCGGATCGAAGCCCAGTACACACACCCAACCAAAAAGAGATCTGCATAATAATCAAGAACGAACTGCCCAGCACGACAATGTCTCGCGGCTCGCGACGCGGAGATCCATGGAGCCACGTCGTGATTTCGCGGCTCGCACGACCTGTAGAAGAACCAGCCGGAGTTGAGTTCCATCCAAAACACGTCCTGGAAAACAGGAGGAGCCGACGACATGGGCGCGACCCTCCCTCCCATCCCAAATTAAACAAACCTCTCTCCGGTTTGCACGACCGGGTCCTGTCCGTCATCTGTGTGGCCCGGAAGCCCATGCGTCTCCTATCTTTGCTCCCGAGCTCACGCCGCCCCGCCCTTTAAAGCATCGCCTGTTGCTGTCTGCCCATCTCTCCTTCCTTCTCGAGACGCCACGCCACGTTCGTCTCGTCTCGTCTCGCCCTGAATCTCCACGAGCGTCCTCCCGTCGATCGATCGGAAGAGTGAGAGCTGGAAGCTAGCTACGGTGGTTCCAGCTGGACCTACCAGACCGAGGCTGAAGGTTTCGATCGATCGATCGATCACCGGTGCAAGTAAACGTACCCGGCCGCCATGTCGTTCACCGGCACGCAGGACAAGTGCAAGGCGTGCGACAAGATCGTCCATTTCATCGACCTCCTCACGGCCGACGGCGTCTCCTACCACAAGACATGCTTCAAGTGCAGCCACTGCAAGGGGACCCTCTCGGTATGTATGGCATCGATCGGCCCTGCAACATGTTCAGTTTTGAGTAATTAAATTAACTAGGAGCCTCATCGATTGCCCATATTTTTTAATAAATCAAAACGATTTATTAAAAAATAAAAATTAATTTGCAGGTAAAACTTTTATATAGTTGTTCGTAGCGACTTAAAATTAACGATAAAAAGAAATTATGTTAAAAATATCTTAAAATCAACTTCAAAAATTTAAAATTTAATTTTTACTTTGGTTTATTAGGCCAACCGATGAAATCTAGGCAATGCTCTCACATTTACGCACCATGCACGCACCTGCAGATGTGTAACTACTCTTCGATGGATGGTGTCCTGTACTGCAAGACGCACTTTGAGCAGCTCTTCAAAGAGACGGGGAGCTTCTCAAAGAAATTCTCGCAAGGTAATGCTAAGACACAGTGGTTGTCGAGATGTTTGGACAGAAGTTATTATGTTCTGATTTTTTTTTCTCTGCTACTCAGGTGGTAAATCTTCAGACAAAAGCGACCAGGTACAGACTCACATACCTGCTTATGGCCGAATTCACACATTGTGCATTTATTAGTTAGATCTCACCAAATGTGATAATCCGCAAAATATTCACTCTGCAAAACATTTTTCCAGGGAAAAGCTCCAAGCAAGCTATCTTCAGCATTCTCTGGAACTCAAGATAAATGTGCAGCCTGCCAAAAAACTGTGTACCCATTGGAGAAGGTACAGAATGCTGACTAGTTACCACCGGCAAAGTAGCGTCACACAAATTTCAATCTGTCAAAACCGTTAAAAAATCTGAAAAGATGATCAAATCATAGTAGCACTGAACGAGTATAAACCAATCTTATTTGATGGAATCGATCTTTTTTGTTCAGCTAACTCTGGAGGGTGAGTCTTACCACAAGAGCTGCTTCAAGTGCTCACATGGGGGCTGCATCCTGACGACGTCTTCCTACGCGGCACTCAACGGGATCCTCTACTGCAAGATCCATTTCTCGCAGCTGTTCAAGGAGAAGGGCAGCTATAACCACTTGATCCAGACCGCGCAATCGAAGCAGAAAGAGTCCGAGGAGGCTGCACCGGAGGCGGTCACAGAGGCCAGTGAGAAAGAACAGGAAGTGCCCCCACAAGACGCGACATAGAGCAAAGATTAGGGGAAAACAGAACCTGATATTATACATAAAAACTCTTCAATTATCAGCTAGTAATTTGATGTATTATCCTCCTTGATTCCTCTTTCTTTCTTTCTTTCTTTCTTTTTGTTCCGCCTCTGAAAGACCGAAAGCTTGTTTTTCATTTCTTTGACAAACTGCAACTGTTGTACTTGTTGACCCGATTATTTCTGTATGAGGCTATATGGAGTCATGACATTGGCATATTGGCAAGAATCTGTTCATTGCAGCCTTCTTGTTTGCCCCCAACACATTTTTCAATTATTGTCTCAGAGGTGCTTTACAATGGTTTTTATTGATAGTAAAATTAATCTAGATTGTTAATCTTTTCTAATCAAATATATCATATCTAAGATATAGTACCACCTCATCTTATTAGTAGAATAATTTTTTCTACTGGTAGTTAAAACTCATAAGTCATAAATCAACACTTAAGATCACTTTACTGGTAATAGTATTGGTTGTATTGAGACCACCGTAAAGGTGCTCATTGTCTTATTTATATGAGAAACAAGCTGTGTCTAATTTTTCGGAGGAATAATCACACGAAGATGCCGGTTCGGTGCGGATGAAGAACACTCCCGTGGCGCCTCCCGGTGATGAGAGGGCCAATGTGATGGGGCCAGTGGCGCCTTCCTCCACCGTCATCTCTGTCAAGGGATCCCCGGCTGCAATATCTAAAGAGGAGCAGAAGATTGCCGGTGACGAGGAACAGTTGACTGTTTCTGATGGAGAACAGAACAAGCGCTCGCAGGCAGCACGGGCTCTTGATCTACGTCGCACTAAAAGGGCCAACAAGACAAACCCAAGATATTGTGGGCCGAAATGGGCCATGTAATCACCTTTACAGCTGTGCACAGTATTGCGTGAGAGAGAGAGAGGAAAGAACGTGGAGTTGGTGAGAGATTCAGATACAAATAGCATCTAACTACTCTGTAATAGTTTGGCTAGCGACTTGGTGGCGATGGCGGTGATGGCTCCGTTCCTGTCGGAATCGGAGAAGTTATCAATATAGTTACCGAATTCATATCTCGTTTTCGAGTTCTTTTCAATTTCTCGTTGTGTTCATTGAGTTCTTAGTGAGGGTGTTAACAAATCTGGTATCAGATCCTTTTCACTCCCAAAATCCTCTTGGCTTGGCTTGCAAAATTCTAGGGAAAGATTGGAAATAGTTCTTTGGAGCAATTTCCGTGAAAAGGCAACTTGCTTCCTCCTAGTTAAGCTGAGTTCGGAGAGAGAGAGAGAGCGCGATTGGAGTCTGTATCAGCGACTGATTTAACAAACACTTGTGAGAACCATGGCGCAAGATGGAAAGCTGGATCTTCTTCTGAAGACCATAGAGGAAAATGAGAAAAGAAGAGTGGAGGCGGAGGAACGGGCACGAGGAGACTTCACGGATCTGAAGAGGATGGTTGAACACTGTCTTCCAATGGTGGAGAAGAAAGTGGAGGAGCTAAGCGAAGCGGTCCAAACTCTCAGCCAAAAGGTGGATTAGATAGAGGGCAGCATAGCAAAACTAGGAGAAGTGATTGACACCACTGGGCAAAACTCTCCATGGTTAGCTGGTAAGCGAGATCCATCCTTTACAACCCCTGTTCAATTTGCACTAAACTCTGCCCTGCCTTCACCCATGTCTGTTAGTACAACTGTGGATTTGATTGCTAGTATACCTCCTATGACCTACCCAAAATTCGATGGTGATAACCCCCAAATGTGGAAAAGTAATTGTGAACAATATTTTGATGTGTATGGCATTCATCCGATGCACTGGGTTAAGGTAGCTACACTAAACTTCTATGATAACGCTGCATTCTGGCTGCAATCCATCAAATCTCAGATAGTGGGAATTTCTTGGCTTACCTTGTGTGATTTGGTCTGCTCAAGGTTTACTAGAGACAGACAAGCGGCATTGATCAGGTAGTGGTTTCATGCCTAGCAAAGTAGTTCAGTAATTGAGTATGTGGAGAAATTCGATAGCATTATGCATCAGCTTATGGCTTATGATCAAGCTCTCACACCAATATATTTTATGATCAAATTCATTGAAGGACTTAGAGATGAAATAAGGGCAGTAGTAATGGTTCAAAGGCCCCAAGATCTCGATACTGCTTGTTCCATCGCCTTATTGCAGGAAGAAATCTTGAAAGGTATTAAGTCCATTGGTAACAGAAAGGTTGAAGTGCATTCCACTATTAGAAGTGTACCTAAATTCAGCTCTTATCACCCAACAACTAATTCTCAAAAAGGGGTGTCTCCTAATATTTCTGAAGAAAAGAAAACAACAAATGCTGTCAGAGCTAAGGAGGACAGACTTGCTTCCCTTAAGGCATACAGAAGAGCTAAAGGCTTATGTTTTGTTTGTGGAGAAAGGTGGGGCAGGGACCATAAGTGTGCAACTTCAGTTCAACTTCATGCTGTACAAGAGCTAATTCAAGCCCTTCATTCTGAAGGTAATATTGAATCTGAACCCATTACTGAATTGCTGAATGAGCAGGCAGAAGGTGATTTAATGGCAATCTCTCAACAAGCTTTATGGGGTACTGAGTTGTCCAGGATGATCGTGTCGGTGACGTCGGAAACAACGTGTCTGTTATAGCAGTTATTCTCGTGATGATAAAGTCTAACTCTTCGAAGCGAAGAAGCTTGCTGTCAAAGGCGACGCTGGCGGCGGCCATAGTAGATCGAATCTGAAACTCGCCGTGGTAGAGTGGTTGTTATCCTCCTTAGCTAGATTTAATCTCCCCCGACTGATTTATATCCAGGTCATAGAGCGAGAGCCTGTTGAAGTTGTCGGCGGCGAGGCAGTCAAAGCTCCCAAAGCGAATACAAAGCTAGCGACTAATGAAGGTGATTCCATCACACTCGTCGATAGGAAACTCGGCGTAACCCCTACCTGGCGCGCCAACTGTTGAAACTGGAATTCGGCAATAATAAAAGAGGGTAGCGCACGAGACCTAAAAGTGGATGAATGCGAAAGACAAGGATTTAGACAGGTTCAGGCCCTCTCAATGAGAGGTAATACCCTACTCCTGTTTGGGGATTGTATCCGTCGGATGTATATTGATCTGACGATCGAGTTGTGAATATCTCCGTGATCATATTGTGATCCTGCCCCTAGAGGGCTCCTTGCCCTCCTTATATAGGTTGGGTGGCAGGGTTACAAGGAGAAAAACCTAGCCATATACAGCATCAGTTTCCTAATCTATTATATGGTAGTACTCAATCGGGACTCTAGGTCATGCTATAGAACATAAGGCAAGTCATGACCGAGTCCTACTCTATTACATAATATATGGATCCGACCCACCTCCTATCTTTAGTCGAATATGGAGGCCGTGTGGGTACCCGGTACCCATATTCTCCACAATTGTTGACCTAGGAATCATCAAAGTTAAAAGTATGAGAGGTAGAAATAACGAGCCAGTATATTGTAAATGGATGATTTAATCAAGAGAATTTTTATGGTCTTTAATTTGAAAGGGCACCAAAGAAAAGTGTGGTACCTTTTGCCTCTCGAGGACCGTAAAATAGACAAACATAATAGCAATAAGTTTACTTGAGCTCTCTTAATTTATCAATGGGTCTAAAATTCGTCCATGAACCGAAATATCAGATATAGCCCATCCCCCAACTTACAGTACTGGATTACTTGAGGTTCCATGCAGTATTATGCTTGGTTTTAACTGATATGATGAGCTGAGTCTAGGGGTGGATATCGAGCCAGCTCGACTCGGCTCATGGTAGCGCGTTAAGGTACCGAGCTGGCTCGGCTCGGCTCGATAAGGAAACAAGCCAAAATTGCAGCTCGGCTCGGCTTGTCAAACAACTTGAGCTAGCTCAATTTGGCTCGCGAGCTAGAGCACCGCTTGTTGAGATGCTTCAGTTGGTAGGAAAGATGGGAGCTAAAATCAAAATAAGAACTCTATGAGAAAAAAAGCATTGAAATCTTCATGAACACGAGGACAAAGGATAGTTGAAATGGATTCTTGCTGGGACAAATGAGACAACAATAGCAAGATTCAGGGGACTAAGATCTCGACCACATGCAAGTGCACAACCAACTTTGCAAAACCTTGAATGAATCCGGCCAGACTGTTGAAAGAGGCCACGGACAAACGGCCTGATCTCAATGACACGTCGCTTGTTGCTGCGTGACGATGTTGCTCACCTCGCTGCTCGCTGCCGCGCGGCCACACAACGGGCGCGTGGCTACAAGCTTGCGGCGACTGCGGTTTTGTGGTGCAGCGATAGGGACAATTGCAGGTTCGGGGATTGGGCTAGGGTTTACCATTTTGGACTTTGAAGGTCTACTCGAATCGTATCCATACTTACGTAGTCCTACTTGGACAAGGGGACACCCGAGAATATAAAGACAAAATCCCTGAGGAGAAGAGTGGACAAGCCAAGACAAGCCTATAGCGCCACAAAAGCCAGGGCAATCTCCAATCTTGGCAAGTTCTTATTCGTGGAAGTCGACTACCGCTAGCCGTTGATCACATGTAAGAGTTTTACGCTGCTAGGCTGATAGAGACTATATTAGGTCATCCTCAATATTATATTTGTAAGATATTGATATATAATGACAACACCGGCTTCAACCAATAGGAGTAGAGCTATTACCCATAAGTAAGGGGCTTGAACCTGTATAAAAATCCTTGTCCCCGATCCTCTTATTACAATCTCATGTATACCTTAGTATACCAACGATCCCCATACTCTACAAATACCGTTGTCAGGTATAACCCTTCGACATCGCCAACGGAGGAGGCGCGGCTGAGGAGGTCGGGAAGTCGACGAGGGAAGGCCGCGATGCTTTGACTCCTTCTGTCTCTCGCTGTCATGACAGGAGGCGGAGGCAAGGACTAACGACAGGAGGCAAATGCGGGGACTAGCGCGGGAGCAAGTAGCCAGTGACTCCTTTCCACCACCCGAGCCGTAGGGATGGGCAGATAAAACCGAGACCAAAGATCAAACCCGAACAAACCGAACCCAAACCCGAACTACCCGAAGTATCGGTCATCGGTCGGTAGTTCGGTCAGGCACTGGAGAAGACCGATGTTTTTTTTGGGTAGTTCGGTCGTTCACCTCGGGTACCCGATGTAACCAAACTATATAAAAACATAGTTACACAGCGGCCTGTGTTGGTGTTGGGCTGGCAATCTAGCCCAAGCCCACTAGTGTATAGACCAGAACCCTAACGCACCCACTCGTTCCTCAGTCCTCACTTCTCAGGCGCCGTCGCTGCTCGCCCCAGTCTTGCCGGTCGCCGTGCCACCGCCTGCGTTGTGTGCCGCCGTGTGCCGTCTCGACACGCCACCGCCCTGTTAACAGCGGATTTTCGTAATCGACCCGGAGAAGGAGGAGGAAACCGAAGCAGAGACAAAGGGCTAAGTTGAAGTCGAACCAGGTCTCGTATCGGACATGGTCAGTGTATCGGACTCAATGAGGCGCTGGCAGGAAGGCTGTATCGGTCGATTCGGATTTGTATGGTTATTGGCCGATAGAGGTTGGAAGTTGACAAAGCCAGCGTGGGCTTGGTTTGGGCTTAGGATAAGCTTCAAGGAAGTTGCCAAATAGAGATAAGGCTCGATTTTAGGCAATTGTATCTTGTAAATCAAGTAGGTTTAGATCTAATCTGTGGCAAAAGTCTGCCGCAAAGACTTGTTGTTTGTTAGAGATAAGATTGTGTCCTACATGGGCCCTGTTGTAATCTCGGGTATAAATATCCCGATAGTCTGTACATAGAGACTCTCTCTCACAATCCAATACAACAAACCAGTTCAATCTACTTCGGCGCATCGCCAACCCTTGCAAGAGGTTGACCTTGACGAGTTCTTGCCTTCCCGGAGCAAAGGTAAGAACTCGTTCCCGACGATCGGCATCGTCGGGGCTAGCGTGTTGCTTTAGACACGTTAAGCCTCGATGATGTGATCGTCGTCTATCATGTTTTGAGTAATCTTGACAGGCGTCTTAATTATGCTTCGCCAGCGATCTATTCGTTTTAGGGTTTATTGCCGACGACGGTTTAATTATTATGCTTGGTTAGATTGTTCAATGCATCTACCATCCCCAAAAGCAATCGACGGCTTGATTTTCTTTGTGTTAAGTTTCGATTCACACTTTGAGTTGCTATCGACCTTAGTCCTATTTTGAGATCTAACACAAAGCCAGCTTTCGATTGTAATTAAGGATATAACTGGGGTTTCAGCCAGTTTTATCTGATACACGTGTTTATTATAATGTTTTCATGTGTATCTGTCATTTACATAAACGGATTGATTAATAGGAATACATCTGTTATGGATAATTCTCTACGGTTTATCTGTGATTGATATGTTAGAATTGGTTGATTGGTTCATGTAGATTTGCACTAGAGTATTAGCTAGTGTAGTTATCTTTATTGTTCTTATCAGCCGATGCCATTAATTGACAGCAACATGTTGATGAAGGCCGATAAGATCTGTGCTTTAATCCTGCTTTATCATGAGTAAGCCGATATAGCTTTGCCCTATCGGCTGGGCTATGACAATGTGTCATCGGCCTATTGGCCGATCGGCCGTTGTTTTCTGACATGGTTTACTTGTTTCTTGTTGATTGCAGATCAAATCAACTGGCACGCTCTGCACACGACTAGGCATGCCATTTGGACCTGCACTGGAGTTAAGCAGATCTCCCAGGCCGCCGTGGTAACGCGAAACCCGTTTGGTTGCAAGACGGGTCAAAATTCTGCGCCAACACGCTTTTGGCACGCCCAGTGGGACATCAAGAACGCAAGCTTTGCAACAACAACAAGAACATTCAAAATGTCGAAGTAGGCCGAGATCTCCGAGGATAACGTCGTCTCCGTAACCGTCGACCAGCTCAACGTAGAACAAAAAGCCGAGATGGACAAGCTGATTGAGCAGTTCCAGAATATGTACCTGCAGACATATTCTAAGGCTCGGCAAGACACCTTGATTCAAAAGTCTAAGGTGATAATGCCGTGTCCTGGAGATGAAGCTGGCACGTCGGCGGTGGCACACGATCACACCGTCAAGACCGAGGATACCGCGGTGCCGACATTGCAAGACAGGATTGACTCCGTAGTTCACTCTGCGCTAGTCAACCAATCAGGGATCCTGGTGAACACATTGACCAATACGGTCAAATCGATCCTAGATGGGTCGATCCACCAGTACAAGCCTCAAGGCCCAATTTATCTACCGGAGAATAAGTTTTCTGCCTATCGGACCTTGAGGAATGACCTGAGCACGACTCAGCAGACGGCACTGATGCCACCCCCATCGGCGCAGCCAACAATAACACTACCACTGGTTCTTATCAGCCGATGCCATTAATTGACAGCAACATGTTGATGAAGGCCGATAAGATCTGTGTTTTAATCCTGCTTTATCATGAGTAAGCCGATATAGCTTTGCCCTATCGGCTGGGCTATGACAATGTGTCATCGGCCTATTGGCCGATCGGCCGTTGTTTTCTGACATGGTTTACTTGTTTCTTGTTGATTACAGATCAAATCAACTGGCACGCTCTGCACACGACTAGGCAAGCCATTTGGACCTGCACTGGAGTTAAGCAGATCTCCCAGGCCACCGTGGTAACGCGGAACCCGTTTGGTTGCAAGGCGGGTCGAAATTCTACGCCAACACGCCCGGCCTATTGTCTAGTCGCCGTCTACCCCGACCGCCTGCTGCGCACCGCAGTGCCGCCGCATCAAGCCATCAAGGGCTCGACCGCTCAAGACAGCGAAGGGGCCAATCGCTGAGCTGGAGGAGGAGGACTAAAGTGAAGGTGACAATCGGAGCAGCACAACGGAGTACATACAATCTTGTAATGTACGTATGACCCTGAATCCTTCAACCCTTGATTTGTTTTGCAATCATGTTCATGCACGTATAGATCTGTGACTATGAGTAGCTAGTTGCTTATTTAAGTGAAACATATACTTGAATTGCTGATCGGCATATGACATGTATAATCCCAAAAACCGGTTTATACATGGGCAACAATTCAAGCCGAGCAGCAAGAAGAGAGTTGCCGGTCAGATTTTAGATTTTTAGTGCTTACATGGTAACCATTCAGCATCAGTATATTTACTCATTTAGGATAGCAACAATGCTATTTTCAGAGTGGTAGCAGTGTAGCACATACTGAACTTCCATGTCAGTTCTTGAGTGAATGCAAATTGAGTGATGCACTGAGCCACTGATGTTCATGTAATTATGTTCTTGCCATTCTATTTTGTAGATGTCTTCCACTGATCCTAAAGCTGGTTGGAGTGGGGACTGCAAATACAGAGGATGCAACAGAAATAGAGAATGATACAGTCCAAATTAGTGGAGGAGAAGAGAAGAAGGTTGAGGGTTGTAACGCTCGTTTTGTCGTGGCGTTAGCGGGAAAACCTAATTCCTAAAAACTCTAATTGCGAAAATTTTGCTCTTCGATTTGTCTTGTTGTGTGCCTGGATCTCGCGTTTCCTCTCTCAGCTCAGTCCCGGAGAAATTGCGAAGTCGGATTTCGAATCCGAACCCTAAATCCTCCCCTCTCCCTCTCTGCCAAAGTCCATTTCACCTCCCCCTGTCCTCGGGCCGGATTCCTGCTCGGCCTGCTCCCCCTCTCCCTCCCCTTCTCGGGCCGCCGACCGGCCCATCCTTTCCCCCCATCGCCCTCTCCTTTCCGGGCCACTCGCTCGGCCCATCCCTTTCCCCCTGCTGGGCCGCGCCACCCGGCCCAGTCCGCGCGGCCTGTCGCGTCGGGCACGTGCGCGCACGTGCGCCGCACGCGCCGCGCGAGAGAGCGCCCCCGCTCTCTCTCTCTCCCGATCCCTCTCGATCTCTCTCGTTCTCCCTTTTTCTCTTGCTTTCTCCTGCTCGTTTCTCTCTCTTTCCGCCGGCGCCCTCCGTTTCTCGTCCCGCTGTTGGCTCCCGTGCCCGCGCGCCGTGGCCAATCGTCCCATCTGCCGATGCCGTCACCCGGGCCGCCCCTGCGCCGCTTGCCTCCGCGCCGCGCCAAGCCGTTGACGCCACTCCCAGCCCCGTCGCCCCTGCGCGTGCGTGCCGCCAAGGGGGAGAGCGTGCCCTCCCCTTCTCTCCCCGCGTGCCCTTGCCCGTTTCGGCAAGAGGGCCGCACCCCTTTCTCCCCTTCTCTTTTTCTTTTACCCGACCGCTGCCGACGTCATCCGACAGCCGCCGTTCGGCCGCTAGCGCCGCACCGATCCCTTCTGCGCCTCTCCACTGACCTCGCCCGAACCGATCTCGCCCGAACCGCCTTGCGCCCTCCCTTAAATCCTCCTCCTCCATCTCGGCCGCGCCCGTGCCGCCGTCGAACATCTTCTCCGCTGCCACTCATCACCGTCGCGCCGTGCCGTGCCTCCGCCCTTGCCGTCCGCCGCCGTAGTCGATGACGCTCGAAGGAGACCCGGGCGCCTCCTTCCCCTCTCCCTCGGCCCAGAGCCGAGCCATGCCGCCCGTGCGCCGTCTTTCCCCTCCGTCCCCGGCGTGCCTCCCCTCCCGCGGTAACTCCCTTTTCCCATCAGTCTCCCTCTGTTTCTCCTTGGCCTAGGACACTAGGTAGCGCTGTCGTCCCCCTCCGGGCACCGCCCCTCTCCTCCGCTCTCTCCCCGCATCGCCGTTGCCGCCGCCGGCCGCCGTCACGCCTCCTCGCTCCGATCCGAGCCGTTGGCTCGCTTTCCCTCTCTCCCCTCTCCGCTCCGGTGTTTTTCCCTTCACCGGGCTCGCGCCGCGCCGTCCTGAGCCCCTTTGCCGTCGCGCGCCGTCGATCCGACGCCTCCGTGGCTGCCACGTCGGCGCCACGCGAGCGCCGACTGCCTCCCTCCCTCCGTGCGCCTAGTCCGCGTGGACCAAGCCGCTGACGGGCGGGTCCCGCCCTAGCGCCAAGCGGTGGACCTCGGTCCACTGGTCCGTCCGCTCGCGTGGGCTACGCCCCTGCCTCGGCCCACTCGGCCTCTTCTCCTCTTCGGCCCAGTCCGTTCCCCTTCGGCTCGCGCGCTCTCCCGGCCTTGGGCCTTCCATCCCGCGCGCCGGCCCGAGTTACTCGGCCGTGCCCGATTCGGCCTTGGGCCGAATCCATCTCACTAAAAGTCCAATTCAAGTCCCTCTTTCTTTTTCTTTTTCAAGAGAATTAATAATTTTTTTTCCTTTAGACAAAAAATCATTTAATCTTAGGAAATTCATATCGTCTCAACCGTTCGTCCGATCGACTCCGTTCAACTTCATGGCACGCCTAGTGGTCAATAATAGGGCTTCCTTTTTATCGTTGTGTTGAGTCACCTCGTTTCGCGTGTAGCTTCGGAGCCAAAAGACTCGCAGTGCGCAGATTTCGAGGAGGAAGTTCAAGATCTCGAGCAAGGCAAGTCACCTTTGATCAATTGAACCTATAATTTGAAATTAAGTATTTTGATTCCGCAAACTATGCATTCTTTAGGTTACACTTGACACTTTGGCCTCGGTTTGTAATACAACCGGCAGGCCCTACCCATTTGCTGCATTTAACCTCCTTGATTATTGAATAACCTAACACCCCTTTGTCGCCTTCAGGCTAGGTCTCGGTATTCGTACCCGCGTACGAATATCGAGGCTCCCTTCAAATTTAAAATGATCAACTGGGTAAAATTTGGATTTACAAAATCCTTGGAAAAACCCAACACTTGGGTCGGTGCCTTGAAAATAAATTGAGTTTCTAAAACTCGCGGTGCGGGAGACGTACTGGAGGTACGGTCTGCCCGTTCTCGCCTTAAGGACCGATTCCGTGGGAATTGCATCCAAACATATGTCAAGTACGACCACATGGGTGATATGGGACACCCCTGGCTAAGTAACTAGCTAGGCCAGGGAAATCTTGATGCCAAGGGACAAGTGGATTCGCCGGGGTAGTGTCGGGGAGGACCCCTGGGCTTCCTGGCACAGTATGGTCTGGGACCTAACCTAGTGTTGGTCCGTGGGACCCCTCCCGTTGACATAAGATGACCCCGAGTCGGCTTTCGAAATGCCTTGTCGTGAAAGCCTCAAAGTCACCAGACATGGCTGTTCTGCACAGGCTGGGTGACCCGGGTTAGTAACGTCTTGTGGGTAAAGTGTACCCCCTCTGCAGAGGTTAACAACTGTTCGAACAGCTGTGCCCACGGTCATGGGCGGATGTGAGGTGATTCCTTAGCGTAGTTTTGTTGACTACTTTGTGAACTGCTGTGGGTGTGAGAAACCTGTTCAGTGCTTGACTTGTGGCTGTTGGTACAGCTTGTGTCGGTGAACGATTGGCAGGGAGCCTCTCGTGCTGACGTGTTTGATTTGTGGCTGTCGGTGCAGCCGGTTTCGGTAAACGATTGGCAAGGAGCCTTTCGTGCCGACAAAATCAATCTATACATTCCACTGCTCCGGCCGGATGAGACGCACTTTCTCGTTCGTGTCGTTGAGAAGCACTCACTTAATTGTTTTCAAAAGTCTTAAACTAAAATCGAATGTGAAAAATAACTGGCTTTCCTTTGAAGCTTGTATCAAACACTTAATTCCCTTGACTTGCTGAGTACTCCCGTACTCACCCTTGCTCTATATAAATAACCCCCCCAGTTCTCGAAGACAAGGAGATGGATCCTGCTGAAGAGGAGTTCTTCCAGGAGCAAGCAGACTACGAGCTGTAGTAGGGTTTCGGCCTTTCCCCAAGGCTTTGCTTGTGGCTTAGGGCTAGTCTTCGCCTTTTCGCTTCCGCCTTTTTGTATTGCCGTTGCGAACTCGGGGTTTGTCCGTAGTTTCAACCTTGATTGAAATTCTACTCTTAATAAAGAGACCACTGTTGTTGTGATATTCTATCTTCCTATTGTACCAGCACTGTTTTCTGGGACTGGTACAGGTATACAGGTTAATTTGGCTCGCCTTACTCTGGCCGCCGTTCGGGGCTAGTTTGGGGCGTGACAAGGGTGAAGATGACAGCGAGAAAGTTGTCAGGAAGGAAATAGCAGCAAGATCAAACATGTGGGAGCACTTTATCAAGATAAAGGATGACAAAGGTGTGTTAAAGAAAGGAAAGTGCAAGTATTGCAGTCGTCAAATTGTAGCTGATACACAAAAAAATGGTACTTCTGCAATGCGAAGGCACTTAATTAGTTGCAAACGTAATCCCCATAAGTTCAGCAAGGATCCAAAGCAAGGTACTTTGCAAGCGACTGAAGGTGAAGGAATCACCACCTATAAGTTTGACCTAGAGGCAATTAGGCCAGCTTTTGTTGAGATGGTCATAGAAGATGAACTTCCTTTTGTTTTTGGGGAGAGACTAGGATTCAGGAAATTTATGAAGGTAGCTTGCCCACGTTGGACTCCACCATCGTGAAGGACATGCACAGGGGTCATTGTTCGGACTTATTTTCATAAAAAGCAAAGCTGAACCTGTTTCTTAAAGAGAATTGTGAAAGAGTTTGCCTAACCACTGATTGTTGGACTTCTCAACAGCAAGAGAGCTTCATGACTGTGACTGCACACTTAATTGATAATGAATGGCAGCTTCATAGGAAGGTCATTGGCTTCTTTAAAGTAAAGAACCACAAAGGGGATGACATAGGGAAGAACTTGCATAGAACCTTGAACGAATGGGGGCTACACAAGATTATGATAATTACAGTTGATAATGCTAGTGCTAATGACAGTGGTATAAGTTACTTAAGGAAGAAACTAAATAGTGCAAAGTCAAGCATAGTTGAAGGCAAGTTTCTTCATATGAGATGTGCTGCACACATTGTCAATCTTATTGTACAAGATGGCCTTAAAGAAGTCGATGATTCAGTGAGGCGTGTTCGTGCTGCTGTCAAATACATCAAGAATGGGACTTCTAGGTTGGTTAAATTCAAGGAATTAGTAGAGGAAGAGAATGTATAGAGCAAGGCGTTTTTAAACCTAGACATATGCACTAGGTGGAACTCCACATATGTTATGTTGAAAGCAGCCACCACATATGACAAGGTGTTTGCAAAGTACATGGAGGAAGATTCATGCTATTCCATTGACTTATCAGAAGAAAAGGGGGGCCCAGAGTACCCAGATGTGGCAGATTGGGAGTACGCAAGGAAGATGGCTAAATTCCTTTGTCATTTTTATGATCTCACCGTACGTGTATCTTCTACTTTGCATGTCACTTCACACAATTTCTTCTTTGAGATTACTGAAGTCAATTTGCTGATTAAGAATTGGATGAGTAGTGTTGACCCTTTGCGAGTAGAAATGGGCAAGAGAATGAAGGAGAAATATGACAAGTATTGGGGTAATTGACATGATGATGTTGTTGTTGCTGAAACAAGCAAAAATGTGAATGAGAAAGGGAAGGGGAAAGGGAAGGGGAAGGACAAGGAGAATATGAACTTGCTAATTTTTGTTGCTGCAATTTTAGACCCAAGATATAAGCTATCCAAGTACACCAAGCTGACCATGAGGGAGATGTTTGGTGAGCAAATTGGAAAGAAAGTTTGTGTTGCTGTTACAGATTGTCTTCGAAAATTGTTTGACGAATATAGGAAACTGTATCCTCATGATGATGCAGCAACAGAAGACAGTGATCCCGAAGAACCAAATGAAAATGAAGGAGTCAAGATAAAGTCCCTAATTGAAAAACTACTGAAAGACTGTCTTGATGGAAGTGGCAGCAACAATTTTGAACTTGACAGGTACCTAGATGAAGTCACTGAACCTCATAAGAAGAAAATTGACATCCTACTATGGTGGAAGGTCAACTCATCAAGATTCCCTATGTTGGCACACTTGGCTCGTGATGTGCTAGCGATTCCGGTATCGACGGTTGCTTCGGAAGCAGTCTTTAGCACAAGTGGACGAATACTTGATGACTTCAGGACCTCACTTACTCCATTCATGGTGTAAGCACTTGTTTGTGCACAAGATTGGCTGCGAAGGTAGAATCCTGTCAATATTCAAGAGGACATGGAGCAATTGTTCTTACTAGAAAAAGGTAATCGATCAGCCATGTTATTGTGTTTTCTGTCCAATGTTTTTCATGCTTGCAATTATGAACCGAGCTTGTTCAGAACTAATTGAAGAATTTGGTGACAATGGGAAAGCTAAACGCAAGGTTGATGAATCTACTTCCTTGTCAAAGTCACATGCAAGCAAGTCAAGCAAGCTTATTACACCAAGTACCTAGAACTAAAACAATGGAGTGTGTTCTAGTATGATGTATCAAGTATCAAGTGGATTGTGGTTATTGTCAATTTGTCATTCTATATAAGTGTTTATGAACTTCTGGTCTTACCTTATGGAGTCATTATGCACTCATGTGAAGTCTTGTGGAAGTATACTTATAACTTATTTGTGAGACTAAAATGTTGTGGATTATGTTGTCACTGTCAATTTATCATGACTGATGTATCTATGTGTTGATGACACTTGATGTGGCTAAATCTATCCTACAATATTGAACTGCTGAAGTGCTGATTGTTGAAAACGTGCAAGTGTATTCACTACAAGAGGTGTGTGGCTTTTTGACATTTTATTATGTCATAATATGTGAAATTTATGTCAAAAATTAAGATTTGTGACAAACAGTTGACGTAATTTAAAACGTCAAAAAGCCGCCGTCATAAATTTAGTATGTGACGTTTGTACATTTATTGTCACAAGCATATGACATTGCTTTATTGTCACAAAATTCTGGGGCTTGCCACGTGGCAGCTGACATGGCAGTTGACATGGTTGAAAAAAAAACGTCACAAAATAAGATTCGGCCTGCTAAAGCCCATGTAGCTCATGGGCCACAAATATATTTTTTTTGAGGGGTTGTTGCTAGCTGGCCCAGCATATTTTTTGCTTGTTTTTTTATTTGTGCAGCCTGTAAAAATTTTCAGCCGACGCCAATTCGGCCTATATGATTTTTTCAACCCACACAATTCAGCCCATATGAGTTTTCCAGCCCCTACAATTTAGCCCATATATTTTTCCAGCCCATATAATTTTTTCAGCCCACACAACTCAACTGATATTTTTTCAGCCCATACAATTCAGCCCAGATACAATATTTTAGCACATACAAAATCAGATTCAAATGAATTAACATTCCACAAATGATTGCAATGTCACATGCATTTCACATTCCACAAGTCTTAAAATGCAATATCAGTACATCCTTCCACCAATTCAATACATATCCAGTCTCAAATTTCATCTTCCCGCTACATCGAGAGCAACAGCAGCACATCTGCAATAGCATCACAACAGCAGCAGCGCAATGGCCAAAAGCACAGCAGCAACAGCACAATGGCCAGAAGCACAGCAGCACCAAAATAACATCCCACAAGCACAATGGTCGCAAGTTCAATGTCACCAAAATATCATCTGGAACCTAATTGAGTATGAGAGCTTACTGCTGAGCATCTGATGATGCAAACTTGCTGCCAAACAAGGAGCGAAGGAAGCTTTGGATTTCACTTCCTTGCTGCCTCAGCTTCTCAGTTTCTTCTTCATTCTTCCTTGCTGCCTCTTTCTGGTCCTCTAATTGCTTCTGCAGATCAGCTATCTGTAATTGCATTCCGACTGATCCCATCTTCTCAGCATGCAATTCACTCTCTAGCTCATGTACACGATCATTCATTGCAGCAGCTTTGGCATTTTTCTTCATCTCTGTGGACTGCATGCCAACATTGCGAAGAAAAGTTGATTTGGGCAGAACATGAGCTACAGCTTCAACAGGAGTCTTTGGATCTTTGCTTTCTTCTGTTAGTTGAGCAACATAGGCCTCCATTTGAGCCTAGCAACAATAAAACCAAAAAATTCAGATTTCTATGCTAGTTATGTATGTCCCGAGAACAGTATATGTGTAATGATGTCTATATAGAAATGCAACCTAGTGGAAGAAATGAAATGATTGGAATGGAACCTTCTATGATAGTGTCCAGAATATATAGGTATGCTCTGATGTCTATATGGAATAAAGATATGTAGTAATATGTTGTGTTTTTCATAGTAACCAGATAGGGAAAGGTACTCACAATGGCATCCTTCGCGTTCTCATTAAAACCTGACTTGCTACTGCAGTGGGTGTCCTTGAAAATATCAATCGCAGTTGGTGGCACATCCTTAAATTTGGTTTGCTTCTGAAATTACATACAAATAGAAAAGTAAATAATTAAAAGCATGTTTTTTTGAAGAAGTTAACTAAAAGCATGTGAAAAGTTAAATGAATAGTAGCAGGTCAAAAATCCACTTTAATCCCCTTAGGCTAGAGATGAACCGAGCAAACCATTATTGACAATGAACACATCATTTTTGGAGGGCAGCAGCTGTAGGCGACAAAAGCTAGCTGCACTATTGCCGCCAAGCTGAACAACAGCAGCCACTAATGACCAAAACAAGGAAAACATAGAACACCGAACTGTTGTCTACTTTTCTGAAATATTGTCTAAAATCACCCACATGCAGGACCTTGTTGGCTGGGATAAAATCACCCATATCTTGAATATGGGTGATTTTAGCCGAGACACAACCAAAGCACAATTCTGTAAATTAGACAACAGTTCTGAATATTCTACCCACGCAGGATAAATACAAGCTGCTAGTGGACATTCTGGATATATACAAGCTCCTATATCAAGTAAAAATCACAAAAGTTTGTAAAGATACAACGATTTATCTTATCATGACATAGCATTGCGCAACATAGCTCCGAGATCCTGTCATCTGGTGGTATTGAACTAACTCACGGCTAACTTTGTTTTTTATACATTTTTCCTATAGAAAGAAACATTACTGGACAGACAATTCATATTCTGTAAGGCAACATTTATGATAGATATTAAGGAAAGATATACATTATGCTTTGGGGTAGACCACATGTCAACGAGTTGTTTCCACTCACTGTCAGTCATAGTGCTCAGTGGTGAAGTTGTTCTAACTTCATTTGCTGGTATACCATTGAAGTATTTCTTCTTCAGCCTGTATCTCATCTGCCGCTGTCCTTTTTTGAGCAAATCAGAAAATGCATCTTTCACTGGATCAGCATCTGCGTTGATGGTGAATTGACTCTGGACAAGAGCATGAACATATCATTAAATAGCATTCAAATGATACTCTGGGAGTGTGCAGCAACAACGAGCAACAAGCAGTATAAACAAGTGTCAACTCTCCATAGGCCAGTTTATATAACAAATTTTAAGCTTGCTCTAAGAGTATTTAGAGATGGTCAAACATGTGTCCTGGAAATTCTGTCTAATCCTTTATAGAAACCCTGTTTTTCTTTGCTCCTTGCTACATAATAATAGGTATTTAGAAACTAAGGAGCGGTTGGAGTGGTAGACATGACAAAAAGGTCATTTTGCTAAAAAATGGAAGTTCAAATTGTTGACATTTTGCTAGCTAAATTCTTTTTGCTTGCAGGAAGAAGCTAGCCATTTTGTTACTAGAGTGCTATTTTAATCATGCTTAGGTTCAAATTAAATTGTTATAAGTTATTAAAACTATGACTTGGATATGCGATGTCATTCACACACTCAGTTTCATATTAGATGTTTGCTCTACGAATACTTATTTTTATTGTTAGTTGTTATTAAACAGTAAGCTAATTACTATAAATAACATGTAAGGACATTTAAATAGAAAGGGTAGATGGAGTCACGCGAATGTGTGACTAATAGACTTCTAAATTTCTGAAAATGCAAGCAGCCAGGTTACTTACACTGACTTTGCTGTTGAAGTCCCTAACAACATCTTCGTTTTCTTTATTCTTATAATGCTTCCAGTGAGTGAAGATTGGGACATGGTTTCGTAGAATAATACCAGCCTCTGATGCTAGTTTTGCAGCTTGCAGAGGCTCCTCTGGCCGCAGGTTTCCTTCAGCGATGTGCACTGGGATCTTGTTGCTTAACCCTCTTGAAATGTTATCCAAATCTCTGCCTACATGTCTGCTTACGTGACTTTTGCTGATACATCGACCTACCATGGAATTTGGAAATCAATAAGATGAAACCATAGACCCATTAATGCAAATATGTAAACCATTAATAGTGGAGAGAGATTAAAATCACTTGCCTTCAGTAGACAGCTCATTCTGGTTGTTGGCCTGGGTATTAGCATTGGCAGCCATCAACCCATCTTCTGTGGAACCATCTTGTGGGTCTGCTGTTGTATCTTCATGAGCTGTAGCCAAATCCCTTGTCCTTTGCCTGGTAATTCTTGCAGGTTGGTCTTGATCCTGAGTTGCCACTGCCATCACTCTCTTTGATTTTCTTGATCCACCAGCAAGGATGGAGATGTTCTGTGCCGAACACTTGCTAACTTCAGACTCCAAGTCCTGCATGGCCTCCTACATGATACAACAAATTGCAACAAAATGAATAATTCTGCATATTTAACATTAATGACTGAGTTTTGCTCATGTACTGCATATTTAACATAAATGTTGGGTTGTCATCAAGGTACCTTATCAAATACTCCTTGTTCAATGTCTTCACCATCTTCAGGTAGATACAATGAGCCAGAGTATTCACGTGTAGCATCAGTGGCATTTGGTCTTGATTTTTTCAGAATTTGCACTGCCTCTTTTATTCCAAGACTGCGGAACACCCGACTATTCCGCATGCAAGTTCTTATCCTCTCCATCTCATATTCAGTCAGTGGAGGCTCTGTACTTGCACGAGAAAAAGAAATCACACATCAGTGAAAACATAAATGAAGAGAAATAATGAGAAAATTACATGATCATCGATTTATAAAGTGGTGTCCCTTGTAGATAACAGATCATCAACTAAAACCAGCCCTCTCAAATGCCTGGTGGTCCATGCCACAGCACAGGAGCAAATCGGCGCGGGGGATATATGTGATGTACAAATCGGTGTGGTGCCACCACTACCACTACTGTGACCCAGCCCCATATCAAAAGAAAAAATCACCATTTTATTTGAGAGAGATGGAGATGGCACTGCAGCAAAAAAAAATCACCACATCTAGGGCCGGAGCCACTGCAGCAGTTCCCACCATATGGAATTCAAAGTAAGAGGAGGCAATCGACAAGTTACCTTCTGGTTCACATCTGGTTGAGGGCCGGGTCACCGGTTTCCGTCCAGGAGCCATCTTCGCAAGTCGGAGCGCGGAGGAGTGGCGGCGGAGGGCGGCGTCGAAGCCCGGGGTGGAGCGCGGAGGACGCCGATGGAGGCGCTGCAGAGGAGTGGCGGTGGAGGGCAGCGGACCCTCTTCCCTGGTTGTAGCTGAGAGGAGTGGTGGCTGCTAAGGTTGAAAACGAAAATGAAAATTCCCGACCGAATCGTGTCGTTTTCTACATTTGATCCGATCGTTTTCAGATTTTTCGGAAAAATTCGAATTCGGTACGAAATTCGGAACAAAAATTCGAAAACGGAGCGGAATTCGGTTTGAGGAATTTTTGACCGTTTTCTACTTTTCCACATTTTATTCGAAATATCACCAAACTCGAAATTCGGTTCTAACCGAATTTGGTCCAATATTCACAAACTCACAATCACAAAGCCCAATAGCCTGCTCCAGCCCAGCCCAACTTCAACCTGACAACCCTAAACCCTTCACTCGTGAGTCGTGACTCCTGTTCCCGTACCCTTCAGTCTCCAGTGCGGCGCCGCCGTCGCAACTAGCGACGCCCCTGTCCTGCCCCCTCCAGTCCTCCACTCCTCCGCCAGCGCCACTCTCCGGCTCTCCGCTAGTGCCAGCGCCGTCCTCCGCCACGCCAGCGCCGTCCTCCACCGGCGCCGTCCTCCGCCGGCACGGCCACCCTGTGCATCGATGGCGCCCCCTCCTGGAACGAAGGGCAAAGGGGCCGGGGGCAAGGCGAAGACGAAGAGCGTGCGTCAACTTCTAGAGCCTCCGCCGGTTCCGGCAGCGACAACAACGACGTCTCCAACAGGTTTATCTTCCTACCACTACCATCTCCATCTGCATGTGTATTTCCCCAGTAGTTCGCAGTGTATAAGATTTACTTAGCAGTGTAAATTGCAATGTTTCCCCAATTTAAAACTCTTACCAAACCTGCATCCCAGTAAGTCTGAACCGAGTAGATATTAACATTGGAGAACAGGACAAACTTTTCGGTGAGAACAAAGCCCTTGGATATAGCTGCTGCAGAGGACAAATGGCCATCTATCTTTGGAGACTTCATCTCCTGCTGTCTCAATTCTGAGAAACGACAGCATGCATCCGACAACAATCATATTGTAATTTAGTTGTAATGAACTGCAATTTGCAGTAAAAAGAATGGTAGATTACATTTCTGAACCACATTCATACAAAGGATACTCTTAGAATTAATCCCCTTCTTTTCCATTACTGAGGGAATTTTTCACAGCATTTTTTGGGGAAATGCATAATTCAAGTCACACGGCTTAGAATGTGTGCCCCCTTGTCAACAATTACTGGCTTAAACAATCCAGGTTGGATAAAGCCAATTAACTACTGCTTCTAATCATTGGCACAAAATGGCCTCTTAGCTAGATGATTGGCATGTGTGACAGTGTGAGATTTCAAAGAAGAAAAAAAGAAAAGGGAAATCCCACACTGGCTCACAGCATAAGAAATTTATTCTGTAGCAATGCCTGCCATGTTTCCCCAATGTAATAACTTAACAGTGCATAAGATTTACTATGTCTTTATCTCACACAAATTTTTTTACTTGGCTGTTGGTAGGATCTGGGATTAGAAGGCCTTCATCTCAAAGTGTTGCATCTAGTGGAACTTGTGAAAGTCCAGCTACAGAAGCATCAGTGCTAGGATCAGTGGCTGCATCAGTTGATAGTGATGCACTAGCAACAACCACAAGGTCCACAACATCTCCACCTAATCAAGTGCCAATTATTGTTGATGATCAAGAGGATGATGACGATCCAGAGCAGGCTCGCCTTTCTGGCAAGAGGTTTAAGAAATTGACATCGTGGGTCTGGCAATATTTCACCAAGAAAAAGGAGTATGTAGAGGTGGAAGGAAATCTAGTTCAGGAGTTGTGGGGACACTGCAATTTCTCTAGGTGTGATGCCAAATATAGAGCTGAGGGCACCAATGGGACAACTTCATTCAAGCACCACTTGCTTTCAAAACACAGTATTGTGAAGGGACAACAACAGCTTAAAGCTGGTAAGACACCTGGTTCTGAAATTGCTCATGTTCAGCCTTACAAATATGACCAAGAAGCTAGCTTGAAAAAATTAAATTTGGCAATAACCATGCATGAATATCCTTTCAATATAGTTGAGCATGAGTATCTTGTTGATTTCATCAAATCTCTTCGTCCTAGCTTTCCGATGAAATCCCGTGTCACTGTTAGGAAAGAAATAATGGATAGATATCTTGCTGAAAAGGAAATTTTGTATGCACACTTGAAAACTATGAAGTGCCGCTTTAGTGCGACAATGGATATGTGGACCTCATGCCAAAACAAAGGATACATGTGTGTTACTATTCATTGGATAGATGATAATTGGCATATACAAAAGAGAATTATTGCTTTTTTCAATGTAAAAGGTAGGCATACTGGTGCAAAGTTATCTCAAACATTCAGTGAAGTTATGGTTAAATGGTACATTGAGAATAGACTGTTTGCTCTGACTTTGGATAATGCTAGTTCAAATGAAGTGGCTGTCAATGATATAATTTCAGATCTGAAAGACAATGTTAATGGTTCCCTAGTTTGTGATGGGATGTTTTTTCATGTTAGATGTGCCTGCCATATTCTGAATTTAGTTGCTAGAGATGGGTTGAAAGTTATTTCAGGAACACTAAACAAGATCAAATCACTTGTACTAGCTGTGAAAGGTTCTCCATTGCAGTGGGAGGAGCTTATGAAGTGTGCCACTGAAGCTGGGTTGGATACAAAGAGGGGTATTCAAATGGATGTTTCAACAAGGTGGAACTCTACCTATCTTATGCTGCGAGATGCCTTGTATTACAAGGATGCATTTACTAGGCTGAAGTCTTCAAATCGTCGTAAGTATGACAAGTTTTCTCCATCTTCTGCTGAATGGGAGAATGCATTGACACTTTATGGTTGCTTGAAGAAATTTTATGACCTCACTGAAATTCTCTCTGGCACTTCATACCCTACTGCAAACTTGTTTTATAGAGGTTTCTGTGAGATAAAGGTCTTGCTTGATGAGTGGTGCTTTGATGCAAATATTACAATTAGAGAAATGGCAATTTCTATGAATGCAAAATTTGAGAAATATTGGGAGCAGTCCAATATTGCTCTAGCTGTAGCCTATTTCCTTGACCCTAGGTATAAGAAAAGGGGCATAGAGTACTACATGAAGAAGTTCCATGGTGCTTATTATCAATCTGAACTTGATGAGTTTGTTAGTGTGGTAAAGAAACTGTACAACTTTTATGCTGCATCATCAAA
This sequence comes from Oryza officinalis, assembly GCA_008326285.1. Lineage (NCBI taxonomy): Eukaryota > Viridiplantae > Streptophyta > Magnoliopsida > Poales > Poaceae > Oryza > Oryza officinalis. The sequence continues at coordinate 45,228,736 of BDMV01000002.1, read as the reverse complement.
GAAAGCTAGTCAAGGGGCTGCACCTAGACCTAGTAACATAACTGATATATTAATGGGAGATGTAGACCATGGCCTAGAAGAATTCTTATATGAAGCAAGTGAATCTGGAATGGTGGAGTCAAATGAGTTGGACATGTATATGGCAGAACCACTAGTGAGTCTTCGTGGTGAGTTTGACATCTTAGCATGGTGGAAAAACAAGAGAGAACAGTATCCTATCCTTTCACAAATTGTTCGGGATGTAATGGCCATGCAAGTGTCAACAGTAGCATCCGAGTCTGCTTTTAGTGCTGCTGGCCGTGTTGTTGATCCATATCGCAGTCGTCTTGATCCCGAGATTGTACAGGCTTTAATTTGCACAAAGGATTGGGTTGCTGCAGCAAGTAAAGGTGCTAATTTTACTTGTTATTTTCACTTAGATACTTGTAGTTGCAGCTGAATAATGCATTGAATTTTTTCCTTCCTTTTTTCAGATTCTAAAAAGTTTGGATCAATTGTGAGTGATCTTGAGGTTGATGCTTTGACTAATGTTGTGGCTAAACTGAAAATTGAGGTATGTTTATTGGCTGCTTACTATGAAATATACTAGCTGCTAGTGCTAGCTACATGTAATTTTAATTAACTTTGCAAATTTGTACTGCTTCCTATAAAGTATACTAGATGCTACATCTAATTTTAATTAACTTTGCATACTTGTAGGAAAATAACAATGAGGGGGATGAGGACAATGAGGTGGACAATGAGGAAGCAATTGACATGGAAAGTGATCCTGACAACATGGATGATGCCGCCGAACTATAGATGTTCATGTCCTATCTATGTCCTATTAATTAGTTGCTTATTCTAAACTTGTATTAGCATGTCGGCTACTATATGTTTGTGAATTGTGATGATACTTAAGACTTCCTGGCATGGTGATACTTTTGGATCCTACTCTCGATTGGATAATGTTCATGGCTGGAACTTCAATCCTTGCTTGTGCTTCTTTTGTGATAATATATATGTGATATGCCATGATTAGTTGTGATATTTGTGATGAGGTATGATATAGCTTGGACCATGATATACACACTTGTACTAAATTGCACCTCTTAGTTTGGTCATGCACATTTATAAAGTTCTGGACCGCGGGTCGGTATTTCGTATTGAATTTTCGTATGCCGACCGTGTTCGACATAATTCCGCTCGAATTGGTTCGTTTTCGAAATACCGTAAGTTCGTTTTCGTTTTCGTTTCCGACTATACCGTTTTCGTTTTCGCGTTCGTATTTAAATATAAATGTAGAAAACAATAGAGAAGTTTTTCGACCGTTTCCGACCGTTTTCATTGCTAGTGGCTGCTGAGAGGATTGATTTGCTTTGACTAAAGATTGGGGGACTGGAGACCGGATAGATGTGTAGGTCACAATATGGGGCGATTTTACTAAACTATCCTTGTTCAAGAAGATGCCTGTTGTAGTATATGTCTGGATACAAATGACATTTTGACTCCAAAACTTTTGGTGTGGCGCGGAGACATCGCGCCATTGCGGCTGTGCCAGCGCCACGAAATCCAAATTTTGGTGCACACCTACTTTCTTAAAATACTGCTTTCTTATTACAATTAACAAAAAAATGGTACAAGGATAATAGAAATATGACGTACGCCCTGTTTTTTCCTCTTCATTGTTACACGTCTATACATATTTAAAAAAATACGTAAAGCTTCCGGGTGAGAATTTTTGTCCGTCACAAAAAAAATCATCCAACACGCGTGCGATCGATCCCGCTTCAATCCTTCTCCGATGGGAAAATCTCTACTATTATAAAAATTAAAGATGTTTTTGTCGGTACTTTGGTACGTCATCCGTGCATGAGCCAGTTTTTAAGTTCGTTTGCTTTTGGAAATACAGATCCATATTTGAGTCGGGTTTTAAGTTCGTTTGCTTTTGCCGATACATGGCGAGGGAGAGGGAGGGACGGAGAGGGAGCATGCAGAGGGGGAGAGGCGCCGCCGATGAGGGAACAGGGAGGACGGAGACGGAGCGGCGGAGGGGGAGAGGCAGCTCGCGGTGGGGAAGGGAAAACGAAAGTGATTTTAGGTTTATGGTTCACCGGCGGTTTTGTTGGATTCAGAATCAATCCGACTCATCTTGTCACGCCGCTCGCTGCTCCTACGTTCTCGGCAACTTCTCGGCATTTGCGGGCAACTTCTCGGCGTCTCGCAAACGGAAACGACAAGTCGGCAAATCGCAGCTCGATCACATCACGCCACTCATGTCGCGCCGCCTCAATCATGTCCGCCAGTTGCCTCAATCATGTCGTCGAGAAAATATGCATCTGGTAGAGAAAAAAGAAAACAGAAAAAATGTTTATAAGACTATATAAATAAATATATTAGTTTATGTATATATATATAGGGCCTCCATATTATTATTAAATTTCAGAAAACTCTTATTATTGGGATTGTAATAATTTGAGATTCATATATACTTTTTAATTAGTTCTATATTATACTTGTGATCACACAGCATCAGCTGCATCTGCAGCGACAAAATAGCAGCAGCAGCAAAACAGCAGCAGCTCAACAGCAGTAGCTGCAGCAAAATAGCTGCATCTGCAAGTTTCCAGTAGCAGCAACAATTTCAACAGCATATCAGCAGAACCAGCAGCAATTTCAGCAGCATTCGCAGCAAACCAGCAATTTCAGCAGCAAACCAGCATCAGCAGCAACACAGCAGCAGCAAGACAGCAGCAACAACAGCAGCAACACAGCAGCTGCAGCACAGCAACACAGCATCAGCAGCAACACAGCAGCTGCAGCTGCAGTAACAGCAGCAAAACAGCAGTACCAGCAACACAGCAGCATCACAGCAGTACAGCAAAACAGCAGCATCACACAGCATCAGCATCAATTGCAGTACAGGTTATTTAAACAAAATAATCCACATAGTCCAAATCATCATTCATCGACAACTAAATTGAAACCACCACTAAATCTACTCATAATCGCTATCATCGTCATCTTCTAGAGGGATAGTCGGACCTTCATTATCACTCACATATTGCCATCCAGTTTCATCTTCGCTGTCGTCTGACTCATCTTGTTGCCCTTCCGCTTCTCTTTGTCTACGGAGGTCATCAACTACACTAGCATCAACATGAAAACCACCTTCACTAACTGGCTGGTCATTTTCTAGATATCCTTCAGTAAGTTGAACATGCACACCTTCACAATCATCGTCTTGGTAGGACAATACCGCAACATTGGGCATATTCTCATTGTCATTTTCAGCCACACTCCACAAGTGTCTATGTGAAAATGTTTGAACAACTCGCCATTTCTCACGATACTTGGTGTCTAACAAATAAAATACCTTTGTTGCCTATGTTGCTAGAATAAATGAATCATCTTTGTACCACAAGCTGCCATGGTTTATGCTTTTAAAGAACCCATCTTCCTTCATTCAGAACTTCTTTCCATGAGTGTCAAACCAATCACATCGAAATAGAACCACTGTTCTATCGCCACTTGAATCTGTGTTGTATCTAAGCTCAATTATTTCTTTCAAGGAACCATAGAAGTCAATTTCCTGGTTGTCATGTGTACCCTCAACCATAATTCCGCTATTTTGTGTTTCTATTTTTCTCACGGTCTGCAGTGTGGAATCGAACACCATTAACAAGACATGCTGAATAAATTCGAACTCGTAGATCAGGCTCACATGACAGCGCAAATATCTCATCATTTATGTCTTGTCTATCCACGTAACGAAGTTTTGTAATCTGCACAAAAAAAAATAATTGACATAAAACGTTTGCTTCTTAAACCAGGAAGAAAATGATAAAATAAATTAATAGAGATCAAACTCACGTGCTTCTTAAACCAGCGAGAAAATTGCTTCTCAAGGGTTTTTTTAACATTAGGACATCCTTCATCCTCCAACTCTTTCTTGTATATTCTAAAAATGATAGTTAATTCAAACATTAGGGCTAAAAAGTAAGTTCCAAGAAACAATGAAAATAGTAGATGCGATGACATACTCAATATATGGCTCAACCTCCAGACAATTGTTTAGCACGAACCAAACCATTTTTTCATAATCATGCTCAAGATATGTAAGACTTGGTGCTCCAAGAAGATCAACTCCATGCTGGAAAACAGATAGGTCTTTTTTCACAATAGCAACACGCTCTCTATTTCTGCCCTCCCGATTGTGTCGTGTCTCAACATCATCACCAAAGTACTTCGAGCAAATAGTCAAACACTCAGCGGCAACATATGCTTCTGCAATGGACCCTTCAGGCCTTGCCATGTTTCTCACAAACCATTTCAATGTTAAGTAACCTTCTTTCTACTAGGTACATCCATCCATATTGTACTGGACCTCTAAGAATTGCCTCTTCAGGTAAATGGACAACCAGGTGTAGCATCACATCAAAGAAAGAGAGGAAATATTTTCTCAAGCTTGCACAGAATGATTGGGATGTCAACTTTCAGTCTTTCCAGCACATCTAACTTCAAGTTTTTGCACATAGTTGCTGAAAAAAATTACCTAATTCAGCAAATGCTTCGTATATATCCTTGGGCATGATTCCTCGTACAGCAGCAGGTATAATCCTTTGGAGAAGAATATGACAATCATGAGTTTTCAGTCCTTGGAGGTTGCATCCATCTGCAGTAACACATGTTGCTAAGTTGGAAGCATATCCATCTGGAAATTTTACACTCTTCAAAAAATCACAAAAATCAGCCTTCTGTGTTTTAGTCATTGTGTAAGGGGCATGAGGAGCACTATATGAATCTCCATCATGGATCAAGTGTAAATGCTTCCTAATACCCATATCTTCCAAATCAAGCCTGGAATTTGTACTGTCCTTTGACTTCCCAGCCATGCCTAGAAATGTACCAAGGATGTACTCACATATATTTTTCTCAATGTGCATCACATCAAGATTATGCCGCAGCTTCAAACTCGACCAATACGGCAAATCCCACAAACATGACCTTTGCTTCCAACATTGCCCCTCTTCATCCTGCTTTCTTTTTTTGCTTTCAGGATGCTTTCCTGGTCTGACATCCTTGACCCTCTCCAGTTGCTCCATCAGCTCATCTGTCGTACATTTCTCTGGCTTCTCACGGTTTTCAACATTACCATCAAACACCTTGCTTCTCCTCCATGGATGGTCCCTAGCAAAGAAACGCCGATGGCCAATGTAACATATCTTATTCCTTATCCTTTTGGAGCAAGGGTTTTTATCATAATGCACACATGCATAATAACCTCTTGTGACTCTACCTGACAATGTGCTCAAACCAGGATAATCATGAATGCACCATATTACAGCAGCATGTAGATCAAACTTCTTCTTAGTAAGTGCATCAACAGTAGGGACGCCTTTCCAAAGCTCTAGCAACTCCTTAATAAGTGGCTCCAAGAAGACATCAATGTCCTTTCCTGGGCATTCTCGACCAGGGCAAAGGAGGCCCATGATAAAGTTTGATTGCTCTACACATTCCCATGGAGGAAAATTGTATGGGATAAGAAACACTGGCCACATGCTATACGAGGAACTCATTTTACCAAATGGATTGAAACCATCAGTAGCAAGGCCAAGTCTAATGTTCCTTGCATCTTCTGCAAACCACCCATACTTTCTGTCAAACTCTTTCCATGACTCGCCATCAGCTGGATGGCTGAGCTCATTCTCCACTGGCATCCTCTTTAACTTATGCCATTGCACCTCCTCTGCTGTTCTTTTGGAAGAAAAAATTCTCTTCAGCCTAGGAATCAATGAAAAATGTCGCAAAACCTTCTCAGGAATTTCTTTCTTCCACCATTGTCTTTCCATCTTGATGCACCACAAACCGGACAAACATCATTTTTTTCTAAATTCTTCCACAATAGAACACAATTATTCGGGCACACATGGATTGAATTGTATCCGAGCCCCAATGCACTAGATAAGTCGCTTTGCTTCCTCGTATGATGCAGGAATAGAGCAATTTGGGAATGATGATGACAACAACTTCAGCAGCACTGTGAATGCAACATTAGAAATTCGGTAAAATGACTTGATATGAAGTAACTTCACCACAAAAGAAAACCTTGTGCAAGGACCACCAGGGTACAGTTCTTGCTTCATCTCTTCCAATAGAATTGCAAATATAGACTTTTTCCCTGACCTTCTCTTCAGCTATGTACAACTCCTCTACCATACCATGAATTCCATCATCAGGGTCATCTTCCTCATCCACATTCATGTCAAAATCCTCATTGAGACTAGTATGCTCATCAACATGGTCGTCAATTTCATTGGTACAACCTCCAATGGTTCTCCATGGTGTATCCATCTAGTGTAAGTTAGTAGCCATCCCATGAATATGCAAGTGATCATGCACCTTGTCCTTTAAATTGGCGAACCCATTCAAACACCACATACATGGACACAACATCTCTTCATCGTCACCGAATCTCTCAGAAACAAAGGTCATGAATTCATTCACCCCATCCATGTATTCATTGCTGAACCTCTTACTGTTGCATCCAAGATCTATCCATCTGCACAAAATCATGAGATACACTTTTGTCGGTGACATGGGACCGGGGGTGTCATGACTAGAGGCTTGGGTAGCCGCGGTCCTCCACGTGTCCCGACCCCCTCGGGGGGGTCGGGCCCGGGGGTGACGTGGCCGCCCCTTCCTCTGTCTCCCCGAGGGGTCGGGCCGCTCCCGTTTCGGCCCCGAGGGCTGGGGCGCCCCGACCCCCCGTGATCTTGGCGCCACGTGTGCGGGTTAGGTGAGCACAACAGGGCTCACCTAACCGCATTTATAGCGGATCAGGCGAGCGCACCACGCCGCATTTAATGCGGCGCAGCGCACGCTTATCCGGTCCGTGACCGGTCGCGGTGTGTGACCGGTCACAGACCGGTCAGATCGGGGTTAGGTGGCGACAGGCGGCCGATGGCACGCCTCGCCCCGTCCCGTCGGAATGATGAGAGCCTCCTGGCTCTCGTCCCTAGCCGGAGCCGGCGTGCTAACTCCTGGAGTTGGTATGTCAGCCCCGGTCAGATCCAATCCAGATTTCAACGCAGGCGTAGCAAGAAAGTCGCCGGCCATTGAATGAAGGTTGAAACGGGCGTCCGCCGGGAGAGCTGGCGAGCGGGGCAGAAGGCATGCACCATGCTTGTCAGAGGTCACTTCCGGCTGTAGACTAGCCCTGATTGTAAAAAGAATGTTTCTTTTCTTAGGCAACTTGGGGCCCATGTGGTGACCCCTGATCAGATAAAAGGAGGCCCAGGCCTAGGAAAAAGAGGGGGGAGAGGACTCCGGCGAATGCGTTGGAGATAGAATTCCCTTTGTATTGTTGGAGACCCTCAGATCCACCAGAACACAGGAGTAGGGTGTTACGCTTCTCAGCGGCCCGAACCTGTCTACGTCACCCGCGTCTTGCGTGTTTTCACTCTCGCTGACGTTCTTTAGATCGAGGGCGAAGAACCTCACTTAGCGCCCCCGGCCGAACCGGCAAAGGGGGGCCCGCGCGGTCTCCCGGTGAGGAGTTTCACGCTCCGTCACACTTGCTCAAAAAAATTTACATATATATGATAGTTGACCAAAATTATCAAACATGTGACATGTCATCATTTATATGCAATCTGTACACAATAGTTGAGCATTGTTTTATCTCCAATAATGGGTCAAATAAATTTACACGAATCTTTTTTATCCAGGTAACACATACTCTTTATATATTTCTTGCTAACAAACAAACACTAAGATTGTTGATATCAAAAATTGGCAGCTGATGATTTTTATTCGGTTATTTGATTTGGACGAGGTCTGGCCGAATGTGTTTATTCTTCTACCTAATTGAATTCGGTTGTTCAATGGTTAATCAGGTTATTATCAGAGAATATATGGGCAAGTGCTTCTCCTGGATGTGAAGCATGCATATATGGTTTAATTTCAGTCTTACTTTGCCTCCTGGTTCCTGGTGTAGCAGCAGTTTATGTATATATATAGGGCCTCCATATTATTAGTTTATGTATATATATAGGGCCTCCATATTATTATTAAATTTCAGAAAACTCTTATTATTGGGATTGTAATAATTTGAGATTCATATATACTTTTTAATTAGTTCTATATTATACTTGTGATCACACAGCATCAGCACAGCATCAGCTGCATCTGCAGCGACAAAATAGCAGCAGCAGCAAATCAGCAGCAGCTCAACAGCAATAGCTGCATCTGCAAGTTTTCAGTAGCAGCAACAATTTCAACAGCATCTCAGCAGAACCAGCAGCAATTTCAGCAGCATTCGCAGCAAACCAGCAATTTCAGCAGCAAAACAGCATCAGCAGCAACACAGCAGCAGCAAGACAGCAGCAACAACAGCAGCAACACAGCAGCTGCAGCACAGCAACACAGCAGCTGCAGCTGCAGTAACAGCAGCAAAATAGTAGTACCAGCAACACTAAGATTGTTATCAAAAATTGGCAGCTGATGATTTTTATTCGGTTATTTGATTTGGACGAGATCTGGCCGAATGTGTTTATTCTTCTACCTAATTGAATTCGGTTGTTCAATGGTTAATCAGGTTATTATCAGAGAATATATGGGCAAGTGCTTCTCCTGGATGTGAAACATGCATATATGGTTTAATTCCAGTCTTACTTTGCCTCCTGGTTCCTGGTGTAGCAGCAGTACATGCAAAGATTGGTTTCTTCAGGATTTTCCGTCGGAGCAGCTGCTGCTGCGTGTGTACCTGTGCAGCGGCGTTGCCGCGTGAGTTAGTAGCAGCAGCAGGTGAATTCCTGTGTTGCTTTCTCGGGATAAATTCTGGTGGCAACAAAGATACAAATTGGTATTACCATGAACTATTGTCCTGCGATTGGCGCAAATCAGTAAGCAACTACTACTAAGCACTAAGATGCAAGACTGTACCTTTCTTGCAGTCTAGCACTCTGAGGAGAACAAATCACAGCTTCTTGACGCGCTGCTGGCAACGCCGGACGGCCTGCTCACTAAGCCGCTCCGCTGCCACGTGCTGCTCCTCTCGAGGCTGGCCTCGGGCATCATCGTCGTCCGTCGGCCGCTGGCCGCGCCTCTCCCCTCCCTTCTCCAGCCACGCTGTTGGATCCGTCGCTGCCTGCACCCACAAAACCGCTGCCCCACGCTCCGGTGAGGACCCCGGCAGCACTCGATGAGGACGGGAGCACCACGGCGCTCCGGTGACACTCCTGACGATGACGGAGGAGCCGCACAGCGGCGGCGGAGGCAGAGTTGGAGTCGCGATGAGTGCTGTATGGGCTCAAGTGGGAAGGTTGGAGGCTTGTTAGGTTAGTTTCTTTAGAGGATATAAACGTGATATATTAAATAATATGCAATACCTAACAAAACATCATGTGTTGCTCAGTGGTTTGCACATTGCCCTTGAATCAGGAGCTTGTGGGTTCGACTCACAGCGCCCAATATTTTTTTAGAAATTAGGCCGAGCCAGCAATTTTGCTGAGTTAGGCGCGGCTGCTCAGGCTCAGCCTAGCGCACAGGTTGGCCCATTTCGGGGACACGACTGTTGGGCTAGCACTAGGTTGGCCCATCTATGGGTGCAGCTAGACGGTTCATTACACACGATAGGTGGCCCAATTAGCACGGAAAAAACAGATTATTAAAAGAAAAAAATGAAAAAAAGATCTGATGTGGCAGCAAGGCTTGCCTACATGGACAAAAATATTTAAAATAATACAATAAATAGTTTGTGACACATAAATAGGTCTTATGACATAGCAAATATTGTCACTGGATGACATTAGACTAGCTATATGACATTTATTGTGACACACAACTTTTTATTGTCATTAAGTTGAAATGCCTGAAATAAAATGTCATAAATTAGATGATATAGTGATATTATGACCTGTGTCATGTTAAATACGTCAAAAAGCCACACATATCTTGTAGTGACTGCTGTCTTGGTTGCCAACTTGCCATAGGCTGCATGATGGTTCGGTCTCTCCGGTCTGACCGAAGACCGAGACCGAAGTTTTGGTTAATCGAACTATCGATCATCATTCTTGTGAGGGCAACTTCGGTTGGTAATTCTAAATGACTGAACTTTTTAAAGACCGAAAAAACCGAACCGAAGTCTCGGTTATGACTGAACGCCCACCCCGGCGAGTCGGCCATCACCACACCATGGAGGTAGCACAGCCTCCCGCCGACAGCCATTGCCCCTCTCTTCGCCTCTCCATGTGGAGGATCTGAGAGAAGAGAGGGAGAGAGAGAGGAAGGAGAAGAGTCGGTCGCTGACATGTGAGGCCCACGTGGGTTTCACTCGTCACGTTAGCCAAAACCGGTTACTATACTGCCGAGGGACTAAAGTTGACATGGTATTGTGAGTTGGGGGATGGGGTATATTTGATATTTTGGTTTAGGGACGAATTTCAGACTCGGCGATAAATTAAGAGACCTAAAGTGAACTTATTTCAATATAATATATTTTCTCATTATGGTCAAAGCATAAAAACATCACCCGGATTCTACAATTGTAGCTTCGTGTAATCGTTGATGGAGCACAAGCTAACAAAATAGATTAAAAGCACGTACCAATTTGTTAAGCTTCCCAAACTTGTGCCTAATAAAATCAGCCAAGCAAGCGGCGCAGGAAGGCTCAGCCACGTCTAGCTGATGGAACAGGACCTCCGACAGCCCGAGCCGACGAAGCGCGGCCGCTGCTCCGGCGCCCCTCTCCTCGTCCCTCGCCGTCAAGACGACGATTATATCCCATTGGAAGCCAGCTGCTTGCATATCTCGAGTCCAAGTCCTCTGTTGCCTCCTGTCACCACTGCAACCCTGCAACACGAGAAACCGATCAACGGCTAGCTGGTCATCAGCACAACCAGCTTCAACGGCCAGGTTCTTGCATGAAACGGTGGCAAATAGCCTGTGCTGTGTACCTTTTCTCGGCCGGGAAGGAGTTGCTATTTCCTGGCCCCATTGTGGAGAGCTCCTAACATGCACTGCAACTGTTCAGGTGCAAGATCAACGCGCGCAGTGCAATTGTGCAGTACGTGCAAGAAATTAATAGAGGTAAAGAGAGGTTGCTGACTGCTGTATGACAGTACGAGGTTTGGTCGTGGATGGATTGTAGCTACATGCTCTGGTTTAGACGGTGACATGAAGCGAGACTGCGAGAGTGCACAGAGTCATCGTCGGCTTCAGTTTAGACGGTGACATGAAGCGATAGTGCAGAGATTCATCGTCATCCTCGGTCGGTGGCACATTTGATCGCCACAACAAATGAATGTGTACCACCTTGTTCTAACGTATGGTCGGCACCACAACCGAATGTGTACCACCTAGCTATAGAACTAGATGGTGATGTATTCATTTCTTTGACAAACTGCAACTGTTGTAGCTTGTTGACCAAATTATTTCTGTATGAGGCTATGGATTCATGACAATGGCATATGGGCAAGAATCTGTTCATTGCAATCTTCTTTTGTTTGCCCCAACACATTGTTCAATTATTGTTAGAGGTGTTTTACAATGGGTTTTACCGATAGTAGAAAAATTTAGATCATTATTTTTTCTAATCCAATATATTATACTTCATCTATCTTAAAAATATCTTAAAAATATAAGACAACCATTTTTTTTCATGTCTCATAATATAAGACGTGCATGCATGCATATATTAATTAGCATATTTTTTTTCTCTAAATTTGGTTTGTTTTAAATCCTCTACCATCAAATCATCCAATCACATTGCGTGCATGCATTAAGGTGATCTAACCAAAAAAGTAATTAAATTATTCTTGATCTTTATGTTAGTGGTAATGTCTTATATTTTGGAATGAAGTGTGTGTCTATTTATAGGGGACAGTTTTACTATCCTTGATACCTCGCATTACCTCTACCTCCCGGTGCTTGGCATCTTAGCCGTCCACATGATATCTAATGGCTAAATATTTGCCCTCTACTTGGTGGTACTGCTACCAAGCACACACATGACGTGTGGGAAGCCGAGGTACCAGCAAAAGAAGGGTAACGTCGTATATTCCCATCAAAGCTCTAGATCGGTTGAGACTCACATACTTTTCATGCTCAACTGATCGATCCCCTTTTCCTACCAAAGCCAGATCCTACTCCAGTGCTCCTTCCATGTGTGGTGATGCGATGGCATCCCCGTCGTACTTCTTTGGATTACAGTTAATCCACCGCTGACTTGCTGCACTATGGTTCAATCTGGACCATCGTTGACACCTGGATGTGAAAATTATCCTATTTATGCCATTGATGATTTATATTTGTGGTAAAAAAATCGGTCAATTAGTCAATGTGATTTGTGGGAGCTACACTCAGTGTCGTTTTATAAATAATGGTAGAATGTTTTGAATATGGCAGCTTCAATTTTATGTCCTTCCAATAAAGTTTAAGTTTTTCTTTTGCTTTGTTTGTTCTCTGTTCAACTTCTCATTCAATCTCTTGTGAGCGCCCGGCCCTTCGTGTACCCTCTCTCTCCACCTCGCTCTACCTCCATTTTCCTATACCGCCAGCCATCGGTAGGCTCCAAAGGTGGTACGGCAAGCAGCATGGATGTGGCCGACGGTGCTTGGTCTTGGAACAATGTTGAAGGCAGACGGAGAGACACTCAGGCTTTGTTCTTCGTAATCTTGAGTTCCCAACTCAACCCTTTTTTTTTTCCTTGCGCATGTTTTTTAAACTATTAAACGGTATATTTTTTAAAAAAAAAGTTTCTATACAAAAGTTAGTTAAAAAATCAAATTAATTTATTTTTTTAAAAAAATTAGCTAATACTTAATTAATCATGTGCTAATGAACAGTTCCGTTTTACATGCGCATTACTAGCCTGCCGAACAGGCCCTCAGAGTAGGACCAGCCGCGGAAGAACACACATGTGGCCGCGTTGGGACCAATATTTAACGATGACGGGTCAACAGTGACAAAGCATTTTACCAACATGGAGAGGAATAGGGTCACGCGTCAGGCGTGCTCTCCACCGTTTCTTCCTTCCTTTCTTTTTTCACATCAATGCTCCTCTGAAATCAACTGATGAGGTTATGTTTTATCTAAATATATTTTAGAATGAAGAAAATACCTCACCTCAAGGACCGTAGAAAATATTTATAGTACTGCGCAGCTATTGGTAGTAGAATAACTTTTTTTTAATTTGTAGAATAACTCATAAATCAACGGGTAATAATACTGCTAGTATTGAGACCATCGTAAAGGTGCTCATTGTCTTATTGAAATGAGAAACAAGCTGCATCTGATTTTTCATGAGGAATCACACGAAGGATGCTGGTTCGGTGTGGATGAAGAAAACGCCCGTGGCGCCTCCCGGCGGCGAGAGGGCCAGTGCGACAGGGCCAACCGCGCCTTCCTCCACCGTCAGCTCCCCGGTGCCGAGGGTCATGTCCGTCTTGACGTACCCAGGATGCACGCAGTTGACGCGCAACGGCGAGGAGGCGTGCTTCCTCGCGAGGACCCTCGTGTAAGCGTGCTGCAGCGCCTTGGACGTCTTGTAGGCCACGAACGCGTCGGCTCTGGCCGGCCATCCTCGGGACTCCACCTCTCCGTCCTTGAAGTCCCTGACGAACAGCTCTGCCAGTTCGTCTATTCTCTCCTCGCTTAGCTTGCTGAAATCGTTGAGCTCCTCTTTGAGTTTCTCCCCACTGAAAAACTGGAGCAGATCGAAACTAGATTAGTTTTAAGAGAAGAGTAAGCTGCTTGGATATGTTCAGTCCTCCATTGTTCAAAATAAGATTTTCTTAATTTTTTAAAAATTTAAATATCAATATTTTCTCAAATGCTTAGTTTTTTTAATAAAAAATGGTATATGTAGATTTGTCTTGAAAAGTACATCATAATATCATAAATTTATTGGATTTTATAAGCTTATTATTTTAGTTAAAATTTTAATTGACTGAATCATTTCCTACACGTCGAATATTTAGAACTGAAATGGGTACATATGTACGTACTGTTAGTTGTCCAAAAACAGAGGAAACAGTTACAATTCTTCCGTCAGGTGATGATTGGAGGAGAGGAAGGAGTGCTTGTATGGCATTTTTGTTGCCATGGTAGTTTATTCTTATGCATTCTTCTGCGTTCTTGGCAGTCTCCACGGTGTGTTGCATCAACCATTCCAGCGCCTCGTTTGCACTCTTGGCTTCAATCTGTTGCACAAAACATGCTTAATTTCGCAGTACAAACTAATTTTGATCCACGATATAGGTCGTCTTGTGATATACTCACCGCTTTATCAAGATCTAAGCTGCCAAAATCAAAGGTAACCCCCAAAATTCCTGCATTGTTGACCTATGAATCATCAATAGTTAAGGGTATGAGAGGAAGAATCAACGAGCCAATATCTTGTAAATTGATGATTTAATCAAGAGAAATTTAATGAGGGTAAAATCAAAGTGTGGTACCTTTTGATACCCCTCAAAGATCATAAAATCGACAAATATAAATTATTTTTTTATTATGGCCAAAGATTAAAAATTTTGCCCGTATCCCGCAATTGTAGCTGTATGTATAGAGCACAAGCCAACAAAATAGATTAAAAGCACGTACCAATATGTCAAGCTTGCCAAACTTGTGCTTTATAAAATCAGCCAAGCAAGCGGCGCTGTAAGGCTCAGTCACATCAAACTGATGGAACATGACCTCCGATAGCCCGAGCTGACGAAGCGCGACCGCTGCTCCGGCGCCGCTCTCCTCGCTCCTCGCCGTCAAGACGACGGTGACTCCATTGGCAGCCAGCTGCTTGCATATCTCGAGCCCAAGTCCTCTGTTGCCTCCTGTCACCACTGCAACCCTGCAAGAGGAGAAACCGATCGACAGCTGAAATCTTGGATGAAAGGGCGGTGCATAGCCAAGTTGTGTGTACCTTTTCTCGGCCGGGAAGGAGTTGTTGCTTCCTGGTCCCATCGTGGAGGAGAGCTCTTACACGCAGTGCAGGTTCTAGTGCAAGAAAAAAACAGTGGAATTGCGCATGTGCAAGAAACAGAGGTGAAGAGGTTGCTGTATGATATGGGATCGGGGATGGATGGTAGCCACATGCTCTGGTTTACTGTAGAGTTTAGATGGTGACATAAAGCTATCTTGCAGAGAGTCGTCGTCATCCTCGGTCGTGGCACCGCAAGATTGGTCGCCACAAATGAAAGTGTACAAGCTATAGCTATATAGGCCACGATCGAGCTCGCACCGGCGTACGTCCGGACATGGCTACGTCGTCTTTGCGTACAGTAGCCTCAGCTCACCGGCCGGGACCTAGCTAGCTACTACTAGCCGTTGATTACTACTCCCCCGTTCATAGATCCAAGATCGAATTTCTATGACTCAAATTCGGTACACAATACTACCTCTCTGGTCTCCGTTCTTCACCTCATCTTTTCAATTCATCATTTTTTTTCACGTGCACGCTTTTCAAACTACTAAACGGTGTATTTTTTTACAAAAAGTTTCTATACAAAAGTTGTTTAAAAAAATCAAATTAATCAATTTTTTTAAAAAAAATTAGCTAATATTTAATTAATCACGCGCTAATAAATCGTTTCGTTTTCCATGCGTACTATGTGGGCTATACTATGTGGGCTGGTAACACAGCCTGCCGAACGCTAACCATAGAACATGGCGAGGTTTTTATAGTGCCGGGCTTGTTCTGCAGAACATAATCCGTGCATTACTGTGTCCGGAGACTTTAGAGTTCTGAACTTCAGGCACAGAATTAGGCCACGCACTAGCCGTACGCATATTTATAATCAGGCAAAAGCAAGCAACTAAATTTAACAACTATTCCATACTGATGAATCCGAGAATCTGATACAAGGACCGATGAATCATAGTACTCCGTTCTAAGTATCCAAAACTACGGAGACGGTCGTGCAGTTCAGGCCCAAATCTTCGAACGACTTGTCACCTTGGGGCAACTCGTGGTAAGCTCCGCCGATGCCGAGCAACCTCTTGATCTTGAACGCCTGTGGCTTGTCCTGGAACACCGATCTGCAGTAATTGAAGAGCGCTGCCACCCTCCGCTTACAGCCGAACTCTTTGGTGACCACAGAGCCATCGGGGAAACGTACCCTCATCCTGCACATCTTCTCACCTTCCATCGGCTGGTCATCATCATCTTGGTCATCTGCTGGTTGTTTTGCGCCGGCGCCGGCGTCGGCAGTCGCAGGTTCTTGAACACCGTGTTCGTCCACATGGGCAGGTGCAGCAGCAGTGTCTGGTTCTTGAACATTGTGGATATCCATAGGCGCAGCAGTGTCAGCCATTGCCGGTTCTTGATGCTGCTCGCCGGCTGCAGGTGCTGACCTTACAGGTACGGGCTTTCTTTGGAATATATAGGGTTTGGAACGCATGCTCGGCTTCGATTTGCTGTATTCTTCGATGTCCACCAGGAAGGTTTCGGGCTGGATGACGCCGCTCCACTTGGCCAGTATCTGCCCGGTGATAGGGTCGAGGACGAGCACGGCGGGCAGCTGATCATGGAGCTTGTAGAAGCAGCAAACTTTGCTGGCCTCGTCGTCATCCTCGCCGTACCTGTTCTCAAGCAGCGAGAAGACGAAGTTCTCTCTCACGACCTGGGCGATCACCTTGTCGGCCCACAGGTCCCGGTTGTGCATCTGCGACGTGAACTCGCCGGCGGACTGCAGGTTGAGCAGCAGCCACCGGTCCTGCCGCGCCGCGTGCACCTTGGTGCTGTGGAAGTCCGCGTCGTGCATGAGCTCGTGCGGGTGGCGGTACATCTCGGCAA
Source organism: Oryza officinalis (assembly GCA_008326285.1). Lineage (NCBI taxonomy): Eukaryota > Viridiplantae > Streptophyta > Magnoliopsida > Poales > Poaceae > Oryza > Oryza officinalis. The sequence goes on along the minus strand of BDMV01000002.1, from coordinate 45,211,965 downwards.
GCGTCGTCGCCGGTTGCTGCGTCGACTTCGGTGGCGGAGATGGCGTTTTCTCTATGACCTCGTCGTAGACGTCGTCGTCGTCGTCGTCGTCCATGTCCATGCCGTAGTCGCTGCCGCTGTGGCCGTACACTTCGTCGTCCCGGTCGTTGTCTTCCTCTTCGCCTTCCTCGTTTTGTTCTTTCTTGTCGTCGTCGCCGTCGGACACCAAACCGGTCGGTTCAATTGCAACCACGGGGGGCTGAGATGGAGCGTGTGCGGGCACCGGCGCAGCTGACACCGAGGCCGTCTCAGATGGCAACTGTATTTGCACCGGCGCCACCGCAGGCTTCGCAGATGGCATCTGTATATACACCGGCGACACGGAGGGTGTCACCGCCGGCGGCTGCTCCTCCCAAACGGACGGGGCGGGATGGGCATCACGGCGCCTGGCACCGCCGTACATGTCGCCGTACAGCTTGTCGGAGCGGGCCGGGATGGGAGCGCGCACCCCGTCATCCGCCGCCGCGGGCAGGGCGACGTCGGCGCACGACGGGGCCGGAGCGGGAGCGGGAGCGGCGGCCGATGTGCCGCCGAAGATGAAGTACCGGTTTAGGGAGGCCGCGAGGTCCCACCTGCAGGAGGCGAGGTGGTGCACGGCTGCCTCCTGTGATCCGCAGGAGGTGATCTCCATGAAGGTGGCGACGGCGGCGGCGTTGTCCATGTTCGCTAGGCGCAGAGATTGGAACTGCACGCCGCACGAGCATTGGTTTGGTGTGCCGGCCCGGCGCCCGGTGTTGAGGTTTTTAGGGCTAAGTGCCGTTTTTAATCGCTTGGAATGGTTCATGATCGAATTCGGTTTAAGAATATATTTACGACTCCGATTCAAGATTTAGCGGAGGAACATTATTGTTTACGACTCAGGTTTAGCAGAGGCCCATGGGCCAAGGGACACCCAGTTGTACGTAATTTTGGCCCAAAGAGGACACAGGGCTACGGTACGGCCCACGAAACGGCGAATCCGCCGAAGCGGCTGTTGAAGTATTGTCCCCTGCGGCCGTGGCCACGAGACCGGCACCGCGACGGCGCCACGGCGGCCAGTGGCCGGCGCGGTCGCGCGGAAGCACCGCGGCGTGAGTGTGCGGCCAACGGCTTTCCGGCTCCAGCGAGGTCAGCTCCCCTTTGAACCTTGGCGAGTCCGCCATCTTTGGATTTGGGAACAATGGGGATAAGATTCAGCACTCTGGTCAGTTCTAGGTTAAAGGTTGTGAGTTGGGGTAAGCCTGGTTAGCGAGCTTGATGAATCTAGTGAAACTAGTATTGCACATTGGGATTGCTGGTCAATTGCTTAGTTCAGAGACCCCAGCCGTAAGAGTATTATTTGTGTGTTGACGATCCCTATATGTGATTGCCAGGTTACCAAATTATCAGTGGCGGAGAATGGGAAAAAAACAAGGTATGGCCCATGGTCTATGGACTGGTGCAGGAGTCAATACATAATAAGAACAAACAAAAAAAATATAAGAGTAAGAACTAAAAATACCTCAACCAATTAAATTTTAGCAATACATTACAAATACATCATGCTAATAAGTAGAGAATAGATCCAATTAACCCGTATATAATCCACCAAACAAATAGTAGCAAAGATAGATTTTTAGTGCCGCATTTTACATGGATGAAATAAGAAAGAACAAGTGCAATGGGATGTGAAAGCATACTGCACTTGATTGCGGTGCCGCGGCTGCTTGTTGGCTTGCTGCCGCAGCGTCGATGAACTGCCTAGTTGCCCTGCGCGGCTGCACTCCAAGCATCTGTCGTGGCGTTGTTGAGGCCCTGCCGGCTGCCTCTGCCTTGCGCGCCGCGCGCGACTGCCATCCCGGTTGCCGCGCGCCGCATGCCCGCGCCATGCTCTTCCGACGCCGACGGCCGATGCGACAAGAAGGGAGATGGGCAAAGAGGAATTGGGGAGCTAGGGTTGTTCAACAAGTCAACATTTTAACCATATTAACAAGGGTAAACTACATTCTACAGACCCAATGGGCCTAGGGTGCGGGCATGAGGCCCAATAGCTCGAGCGCCTCGGCAGCGAGTTCTCGGGCTCGCGTGTCTCGGCAGCAGCCAGCGGCAGTGCCGCCGTGTGTGCGTGCCCTCGCGTCGTGCCGGACTTGCGCCGGGGTAAGGGTACTCGCGGGCCCGGCCGAGGTATCGCTCGCGCCCACCCTTGCCCTACCGAGCGCTCCGCCACTGCAAATTACCATTAAGATTAGGTGTTCATTTAGAGAAGCACAGCTACAGAAGCACAAGAGGTCTAAAACTTCGGAAGCGCTAATTACCGCGTAAGTGTTGGCGGCGCAGATGCCGTCAACGGCTTACGCACACGCACTAGCGCTAGTTTTTTTGACTTCTTTTTTTTTCCTGAAATCGCTTTCTTTTTTCCTCCATGTACACGCGTGATTTTTTTCGCGATATTTTATAAATTAAATCTTTTACCTCCAATTTCAGTTGAAAGTTTTTTAAATTTATGTTGAATGTTTTGAATTTTGAGATAAAAGTTTTAAATTTAAATTGAGTATTTTGAATTTTGAAGATGAAAGTTTTTAAACCTAAGTTAAGTTTTCAAATCTTGACTTGAATTTTTTCAAACTTGAGTTGAATGTTTTTAAATCCGAGTTAAAAATTTTTAAATCTTAATTAAAAGTTTTTAAATCTGAGTTGAAAATTTCAAATCTTGAGATAAAATTTTAAAATCTTCGCTTGAAAGTTTTCAGATCTGATTTGAAAGTTTTAAATATTAACTTGAAAGTTTTCAAATCTTGACTTGAAATTTTTTGAATTTGAGTTGAAAGATTTCAAATCTTGACTTGAAAGTTTTTAAATCTGAGTTGAAAGTTTCAAATCTTGAGTTGAAAGTTTTCAAATCCGAATTGAAAGTTTTCAAATGTTACTTGAAATTTTTCAAATCTTCGAAAGTTTTCAAAAAATCTTAATTTAAAATTTTAAATCTTGACTTAAAAGTTTTCAAATTTGAGTTGAAAGTTTTATTTATGTATTTTTTTAAAAAAACTAATACTAAAAAGTATCATTAGCACTAATTAGATTATGCACGATAAGGCGCACGCGGCTGCGCGAGGTAGACATCCAGCGCGCACATCCATTAGGCGTCCCGCGAAAACTTTATTAAGTAAGGTACAACTCACAAACATCATATTGATTGGCTAACTAACCTTGCTAGCTTTTCTTTGGGACAACAGGATCAGGAACCTACAATGAAGGTTCCATTCCAATTTCCAAACTTCTAAACATCTCTCTCAATGTTGAGGTGATATTGTTTGGGTTATCAGGAAAAGGAATCTACAATGAAGGTTCATTCCAGCTTCCAAACTTCCAAAACATCTCTCAATTAGGGGTGGACGTTTGGTTAGACGGAAAAATTCGGTCTCGGTCTTCAGTTTTTTAGAAATTTCGGTTATCTAAAAGTGTAGACCGAGCAGTCTTGAGAAATAATGAAGACCGAAAAAATCAGTCTTGGTTAATTCAGTCTCAGTCTTGGTCATGACCAAAATTTCAGAAGCTCCAAAACAATCAGGCCAAGTCCCTAATAAGTTCTAGATAAAAAAAATCACACACATAAAAAACACACAAAAAAAATCACAAATTGACTCTTTTCATGACTTATGGGTCACAAATCGAAGCATGTTGGAGGCTAAAATTGGACCAAAATTCGGTTTAATTGGGCTACTAGATCTTAATTGACATATTATGCTAAAATTTGGTTTGTTCAGTCTATTCGGTTAATCGAAGGTACTAACCAAATTGACCAAACAAAATTCAATCTTTCAACACCTGAGACCGAACTAGGGACCGAATTTCTCGGTCTCGGTCTTTTTGGTTTGGGTCTTTTTGGTTTGGTTTTTTGGTTCGGTCTTTTTCTGTAAACCCCTACTCTCAGTGTTGAGCTGATATTGTTTGGGTTTTGATAAGTTTTTTTTGCTGGGTCAGCCAAAAGATTAGCTGACCAAATTTTATTAAGATTGAGAGGGAAAGTTTACATGGTTTGATCCAGACATTAAACTGTCGAGTAGGGGATGGGTAAGCATTCCCAGAGGAACATGTAAACAAATAGACGCACTAAACAACGGGAAGAACCACTCCTCACAAGATTGAAAAAAGCCCGCTGTTTTCCAAATGGAAATTTCTTCTTTGATATCCCCGACGAGCTGCTCAGCAACCTTCAACTTGCGCTCAAATATCTTCCGTTCCGTTTTTTTCAAATGAGCCAGCACACGATCAGGAAGAAAGAATCGAAAGTGTTCCTATAGCTTGGCCGAAAAAAGCTTCGCGCTTGCTGCAACCACTTTGCTAGCTGCAAACCGCTGCGGCCCGGCAGGTCAAAAGCCGCATTTGTCCAGTCCCGTAGCAGGGTCTAAACCCTGTTAGTGTAAGCACACTTGGTGAAGAGATGGATTGCAGTCCTCAAACTCCGATTGGCACAGCGAGCAGACCGGCTCATGTGGCCAGCCCCTCTTCATCAGATTATCCGCTGTTAAGCAGCGTTTTCATGGCCAGCCACATGAATGCAGATCTAATTATTTGAATAGCAGAATGCAGATCTAAATACCAGTACTACTTAAAAACTCTAACTTTATGTTCCAGTTTATTTGGATAATCTCAAAGCAGAACCCTGGTACTTCCTAGAGTGCAGATCTTGTCAAAATTCAGAAATTTCACATTGCTCAAAGTAAAGGCACGAGTTGCCGCGTGCTTCCTGCAAAGCCAATCTGACTGGCGCTTTTGCTCCTTCCTCTGCTGAAATTAATCCAATGCCATAGTTCATGTTAGTCTTCACGAAACCTGGATTGACGCAGCACACTTCCAACGATGGGTGCCTTTTGGCAAGGAGCCTACTGTAGGCATTGACCAACGTTTTTGACACTGCATATGCTGATACCACTGGTTGCCAGCCATGTGCTTCTAGATTTCCATCCTTGAAATCTTTCAAGAAAATGCTGGACATATCCTTGAGCTTCTCATCCGACAGGTTATCAATGTCACTTAGCACCTTTATGACCCCCTCGTTCGAGATGAACTGTGGAAAAGAATCAAACAATTCAACTCATTGCATGATAAAGGTTCATCCCAGAACATAATTTTGCAATGCATTTGTTCAAAGTTTGTTTCTACCAAAAATGGTTCTCTTGATTCGGTGCCCTTGTGATAATATTTTTGGCAGAACTAGGTTATCCCTGTTTTGCGGTTTTTAAATTACATATGCAAATATTCTCACGGTTATGTTATCATAAAAAAATAATTCGATATAATTCTTTCATGGATAAGATTACCTGGAGTTGTGAAATTTTTGAGGAAAGATTTATCACTTTTCCTGAATTGGATAAGAGGAGGAGGGGTACCAGGCAATCGGTAACATCCTTTGTGCCATTGAAATTTATTTCCAGACATTCCTTAGCCATCTCATAATTTTGTTTCAAGCTTCCCATATAACTATTCACAAAACCTATTAGATCTTCCTATACAGAGATAACAGTACACAATTTATCTCAGTTATAATCATTGGCTATATATATTATGTACATTTTCAAGATCTAAGCAACTTTCCAAAGGGTTGCCTTGGTGCTCTCTTGTTCAAAAGTGAAAAGAAAATAGCTACTTGAAAACTTGCCTTGGGATCCTGCTCTAAGAGTTCATGTAACCTTTCAGGATCGATGGCTGTTCCTCCAATGGCTGCATTGTTCACCTGAGAATTCCAAATCTTGAGCAAAACTGAACTTACGTGTAACAAATAACTACATACATTACGTCTGAAATCTACTCACCAAAATGTTGAGCTTTCCAAATTTGGTCCTGATAAACTCCACTAACAGCATAATGCTTGATCGATCAGTCACATCCAACTGATGGAAGATCACACCAGAAAGACCAGATTGCTCTAGTGCCTTAACAGCTTGAGAGCCCTTCTCTTCATCTCGAGCAGTCAGCACGACAAGAATGCCATTGCTCGCGAGCTGCCTGCATATCTCTAACCCCACTCCTCTGTTGCCTCCGGTGACCACTGCAACCCTGAGGTAAATATGAACGGCAGTTTAAATATGCATGCTTCAAGCATTACTGATTAAGCTTAGGCATTCAGCATGAGTATGCAACAAAAACACGTTTGGTTCTATTTTTCATAGGCACATAATACTAGATGTTACCTGGTTTCCATTGCTACTGGCGAAACGTGCTGTGAAGTAGTGAGGCGTGAACACTGGGAAATGGCTGACGATCTATAAGAAGGGCAATGCTGCGCAAGGTTTCAGTAACTGATTGGATTCCTAAATTATAATTGTGTCACTTAGGCATCAACGAATTCAACGGATCCTGCTTTGTTTTGTATCTCATATACGGAACTGCTTACCGGAGCATCTCTTTGGAAGTACCAAGCTATTTGTTGGTTATGTTGCTTCTAAAACTCCTGATCTTGGAATAGTCATCTAAGTTCATGCTCATCTAATGGAAATGGCACCAACTCAAATCGTGCTGTTTTATTTTGATTCATTTCACTAGCTTACTGTGACAATTAAAAAGTCTTTAGTTTGTTTCTTTAATGTGTCCATTTTTTTTTGTGAATGGCAATTAAAGAACAGGACAAGAATTTCTCAAAAAAAAAAAAGAACAGGACAAGAAAGCTGTTGCCCACAAATGTGTCAATCGATATTTGATCGATGATACACACACTTAAATCATACAAAGCAAAGGGGAACAAAATCACTGGATGCCTTGCATGTTGACCTCGCAAGTCAAAATATTCAACATATTCAGTATTTTTTTTCCCCGTAAATCCACTGAAATCAAATACTGCACGCGTTTCTTGTTCTGGCCAAAATTGCCACGCAAGTTTGACAAGAAGTCAATCATTGATACGCAATTAAATCTGAGATCGGTGAGGCTTAACATAAATATGTTAAGGATAATAATAAGGCTGTGTTCTCCACTCTACTTTTCCAACTCACAACTTTCTTTTTTCACACGCATATTTTTCAAACTGTTAAACAGTGTGTTTTTGCAAAAAAATTTTATATGAAAATTGCTTTAAAAAATCATATTAATCCATTTTTTAAAGAAATAGCAAATAATTAATTAATCATGCACTAATGAATTACTTTATTTTACATGTTGGTAGGGTTAGTTTCCAACATTGCTGAACGAACACAGCCTAAGCCGAGACCGTTGAACAAAACTTGGATCTCCCGGGATTGATCATACATTAACTGCATTTTTATGGCTTCATGAAAGAGACCATAATCATTCCTACAGTACAGTATACTGTTCAGTTCATCAGTGCATATTTATGTAATTAGATGACGGGAAACTAGTCTAAACTGAGGGGACATTTTCTCGTTTTCATGTCATTCAAATGGTTATGAAATTTTTAAAAAAAAATCAAAAAGAAAAATTAATATGTGATAAATCACTTCACAAACATGCAATGCTAAATTTAACTTCTATAATTTGCAATGAAAAAATAAATTTGACTGCGAATATACGTTAACTAGCTATAGTTCCCTAAAAAAAAACTAGTTATAATTTAATTTGTTTTTCCCGTTGCGACTTGTAAAAGTTAAATTTTAACTTGTATGTTTGTGAAGTGTTTTATTATATATTAATCTATGTTGTTGAATCTTTTTAAAAGAATTTTATAATCATTTGGCTGATATGCAAACAACAAGGGATGTCACCTCGAGAATTTAGAATCCACTCTCGTTAGATGACAGGTATTTCTTGCTTTGGATGGTGCTTGGCAAAATGGTTGTACCGGTATGATGTAATTAATTTTGTCATGACGCATAATACCACTACTCGACAGTACATATTGAGAATATAGAACATACTCCGAAGTTTTATATTGAAGACTATGCGTGCTGAAATAAAAAAAAAGTATATATTCTATTCTCTCTTCTTCTTTTTTTTGGAAACATTGCAAACAAATCATTCTAATGCTTCATCTTTCTACTCAATCGTACTCGTCGATATTGACATATTCATATCTTCAGATAACACTGACAACCTAAAAGTCTTGGAGAGTTGGAGTAGAACTTACACACACAAAGTCCAGGCACAATAGACAGTTTTGTTCTTTTCTTCCTGCTATTAGAATGTCTTAACAACAGAAGCCAAGTTAGGCGCAAATGCCATGCGGTGTCCCGAGCTAATCATGCGGTTTCTTCTTCTAATCCTCATCCTAAGCCTTGAGAGTTTCCACCTCGCCGCATCCGCCGTTGACCAGTTCACCTTCGACGGCTTCGCCGGCGTGAACCTCACGCTCGACGGCACGGCCGTGGTCACGCCGGACGGCCTCCTCATGCTGACGAACGGCACGACTCTGCTGAAAGGCCACGCCTTCTACCCTTCTCCCCTCCGTTTTCACGAGGCGGCGAGCGGCGGCGGCGGCGGATCCTCCACCGTGCGGTCCTTCTCGACGGCGTTCGTGTTCGGCATCGTCAGCGAGTACGCCGACCTGAGCAGCCCCGGCCTGGCGTTCGTCGTCGCCAAGAGCCGCGACTTCTCGTCGGCGCTGCAGAGCCAGTACATGGGCCTGGCCAACGCGCGCAACAACGGCAACGCCAGCAACCACTTCCTCGCCGTGGAGCTGGACACCATCGTCAACGCCGAGTTCGGTGACATGAGCGACAACCACGTCGGGATCGACGTGGACGGCCTCGTGTCCGTCGCTGCCGACGACGCGGGCTACTACGACGACCGCACCGGCGCGTTCGTGAACATGAGCCTGCTCAGCCGCACGGCGGCGCAGGTGTGGGTGGTCTTCGACGCACGCACCTCGCTGGTCAACGTCACCATGGCTCCCCTCGAGCTGCCCAAGCCGAAGACGCCACTGCTCTCCGCCGCCGTGAACCTCTCGGCTGTGATCGAAGACGAAGCCTACGTCGGGTTCTCCTCGTCCACCGGCGTCGTCGCGAGCCGCCACTACGTGCTTGCCTGGAGCTTCAAGATGGACGGGCCAGCACCATCGCTAAACGTATCAAAGCTGCCGGCGTTGCCTGTCACGATCAGCAGGGCTCCGTCCAACGTTCTGAAGATATTATTGCCGATAGCCTCGGCCACATTGGTTTTGGCATTGGCCATTGCTGTTCTTGTGATTCACCGGAGACGACGCAAGTATGCGGAGCTTAAAGAGGACTGGGAGATCGCGTTCGGGCCACACCGGTTCTCGTACAAAGATCTGTTCCATGCCACCAATGGTTTCTCCGATGAGCGAATGCTTGGTTTTGGTGGATTTGGAAGGGTGTACAAGGGAGTGCTTCCGGTATCCCGAGTGGAGATTGCAGTGAAGAAGGTGTCTCACGAGTCGAGGCAGGGAATGAAGGAGTTCATTGCCGAGGTGGTTAGTATCGGCCAACTTCGACATCGGAACCTTGTCCAGTTACTTGGATATTGCCGGCGGAAGGGTGAGCTACTGCTAGTGTACGAGTATATGCCGAACGGTAGTCTTGATAAGTTTCTGTATGATCAAAACAGACCAGCCTTGAGTTGGGGTCAAAGGTTCAGAATCATCAAAGGAGTCGCATCGAGCATGTTGTATCTCCATGAGGATTGGGAACAAGTAGTTCTGCATCGAGACATCAAGGCGAGTAATGTGCTCTTGGATGCTGAGATGAATGGTCGATTAGGTGACTTCGGTCTTGCAAGACTATACGATCATGGTACCGATCCACACACTACACACGTGGTTGGCACAATGGGGTACCTAGCCCCGGAGCTAGGGCATACCGGCAGGCCATCCAAGGCGTCCGACATCTTCGCCTTCGGTGTGTTCATGCTAGAGGTTACCTGCGGACGAAGGCCTGTCTTGCAAGACACGCACGGCGGTCACGTCTTGTTGGTGGACACGGTGCTGGAGCATTGGCGGCAAGGGACGGTCACTGACGCTGTGGACCCACGGCTGCAAGGCGACTTTGCTGTGGAAGAAGCAAGCCTGGTGCTGAAACTATGCTTGCTTTGTTCACATCCTCTGCCCAGTGCTCGTCCGGGCATACGGCAAGTCGTGCAGTTGCTAGACGGTGGCATGCCACTCCCAGAGCTGTCGCAGGCTCATCTAAGCTTGAACATGCTAGCTCTGATGCAAAACCAGATGGGCAACTCATGCTCTGTTGCATCGTCGTCGGTAGCTGGTAATATCTCTGACATTCCTCGAGCAAGATGAGCACAAGTTGTTCGTCTCTCGCTATAGGATTTTACCTTGATGAAATGTTGTAGATTACTCGGTGAAAAAGGAAGTAATTTACAATGTAAAAGTTTAGCTAAGACTTGTAGGGTTAGCAGCAGCTGATTGTAATGAGTCAGATTGGTAGTTATTTATTATTTGTTTGTCAAAGATAGAATTTATTTAAAAGAGACTTATCTCCAGTTCAAAGATAGAGTTTGTCCAACTATGTACTGTATTATTAAATGAATCTCTCGAATCTCAGATTTGATTATACATGCAATTGATCACTAGTCTGAACACACTGCGGTGAGAGAGTCGTAAGTACGGTACGATATTAAATACACGGAAAATGCTTCTACTCGGTTCGGTGTTGCATGTGCATGCACATTCGCCCTCTATCTTTCTCTGCGCACTACATGCATGCACCTCGCATTCTCTTTGCGCAAAGCTAACCGCCCCTCTCTCTGCATAGATGAATCTTCATTAACTTACTAATCCAGTCTACAGTTCGTTTATATCATTTTATTTGTTACAAATAGATCTTTACATCTATTCTAATAAAAAAAATAAATATGTTTTAATCATAAAAACTAACTGGATGACTCGCGCAATTACACAGCTAGCACCTATACAAAATTATCTATTTTTTACATATGATTTTACTTAAATTTTGTTAAATAGTTATCTCGTTATTTTAGGACTTTAAAAAACCGAAAAGTCACACCAGTCGCTACCCCGTACTCCTTTGTCACTCCTTTATTTACTTGCTTGATCTATCATGGCTTCTATTCATCCTTCTTGAAACATTTAAAAATTAAACCTCGTAGTTTTCAGAGTTTGTTTTTATAATTTTTAAAAGTCCCGTCAAACGTCGTTATTGTACTCCTCTATGGCCCGTTCGCTGTCTCCTCTCTTTATTGTCATTAGGATTTTAAAAATTAAACATAATTATCGGTTGGATTCATTTTTACTTTCTAGAAGTCCCACCAAATCATTAGTGGCTTCGCCACTAAACTCCTCTAAGCCCACCCGCTGCCTTCCTTTTTATTGTCATTGAGATTTTTAAAATCGAACATAATAATCATTGGGGTTTATTTTTATTTTTTAGAAGTCTCGCCAACCGCTATGACCTTGCTGCTTAACGGCCTGCCCAACGTTCCTCTTCTTAATCATTGTTGGGATTCTAATTGAGGTTTTGTTTATAGATTTTAGATGTCGCATCAACCGTCACCACACTACTTCTTTACAAGCTTGTTGTTTCTTCTCTCTTTATTTTCAGTTGTCATCATTGTGTTTTAGGTGGATTATTTTTAAAAAAAATTTATATTTTATATTTTGATATTTTGATATTTATAAATTGTATTCTACCCGAACTCTTATAATTATTTTTCTATTTTCTTTTATTTTTTATTTTGAATTTTAATTAATTTCGTGTGGAGTTCTAGATGGTCTTTTCTTTCAATAGTTTCTATTTTTATTACGAATTTTAGTTATTTATAAATTGTATTCCTAATTAAACTTTTATTTTTTCCATTTCTAATTTTGAAATTTATTTTATTTCTTATTTCGAATTTTAATTAATGTTTTATAGACTATTTTTTTCAATATTTTTAATTTTTAATTTTTAATTTTAGTTTTTTCAAATTTGTATTCCTACTTGAACTCTCTATTTTACTTTTATAATTTCGAATTTTATTTTTTATTTTGAATTTTAATTAATCTCGTATTGGGTTCTTATATGGATTCTTCTTTCAATATTACTTGGACTTTTGTTTTTGTTTTTTTCGATTAATGTGGGAATTTATAGCCTTCACAACGAACGTGATGTCTTCTTTTAAAACTATATTTAGCATGTATTTTACCATGTTCCACATATTTTTCAAATGTTTCAATGACTAAAGCTATATTTTAATAGCTATATTTTAACCATGTATAACTTGATGTTTCAATTACAGTCAACTGAATATTTTGAACATTCAAAATTTTCATTAGATTAGGCACCCGACGCCTAGTTACGTCCTAAACACACGTGTGTTTTCGGTAGGATTTTAATGGGCCCAAAATTTACCGCTCGCTTCCAAATGTTAATATGTGGGTGTACATGTAATCGGAAAAACAGAATGTGAATATACGGCGCTTCATAAGCAGCATTATCAAATAGTTTTCTTGACTAGTTACCGGTATGCAGCGTGAGCACGACATTGTTGAACTTCCTTGCACATGCAAGTATGCAGGACATCACGTCTCTGACTTGTACTTTGTGCTCTATTAGTTACTATATAGTAATTTCTTCAATGAAAAGTAAAGGTATCTGTCCGAATTAAAATGCTATTAATTTCTATGATATATGTAATTTCATGGTATATTGCACAAAAACGTTGTACGAAAAAATAGCTTAATTCAGATAGGGATATCTTGCTAGTTGTGAGCAGGGTTTCCAAAACCGTCAGTAATCGCGCGGTTATCGTGATTACCACGCTTACCGTGGGGATACGGTAAAAGAAAAACCGTGGTAACCGCCTTAAATTCAAATAAATTTTAAAAATAATTTAAAATTTTGATAAATTTTATATGGTTTCGTACGGTTTGCCACGGTTACCGCGGTTACTGTGCTTATCGCCGGGACGCGATAACCCTGGCCTCGACGATTAGGAAACCTTGGTTGTGAGATGCGCTCGTAACACAGTTGCAGGGGTCACTGGCATGCACTCCATTCGTTCGGGTTCAATTCTTCTCGAGGACACTTATCGGAATATTTGCTTCTCTCTTCTTAAAACCATTCACACCAAGTCTTTTTTTGGTGTCCAACTTTTTTTAAGGATTAGTTCGTTGCTCTGTCTTCCCAACTCACCTATTCTTTTTTTCACATGCACGTTTTTCAAACTACTAGATGATGTATTTTTTAAAAAAAAGTTTCTATACAAAAGTTGCTTTAAAAAATTAAATTAATCTATTTTTGAAAAAAATAGCTAATACTTAATTAATCACGCGCTAATGAATCGTTCCGTTTTTCGTGCATACTGTGGGAATACATGGGAATACAGAGTAACTAACCATGCCTTGCTAGTTGCTATAGAGTAGGAGGAACAAGATCCTCTGACATAGTGAATTATACGTCAGATGGACATCCGGCCTTGGATCGCCGTTCTTTGCGCATCGGACGGGCAACGACTGTTCTTCTCCAACCTCCAACGCAGGCCCATAAACTTGCTTGGTCCGGCCCATTCGCGGTAAGCGGTCATGACGCTGGGATTTCCGTCCTCCATCATCGTCGCTATCTCTCTCTGGTGAGCACGTACGCACTCGATGGTCCTCGGCTCTTGCACGGTGGACGTGATACCACCGTCGGGATCTTCGGGATGTTGTTGAAAATCTTGCTGTGGCCTTCGGTATGTGATTGGAAATCTTGTTTGTAGAAAATCTCACCGAGTAGCCTAAAGAAAAAAAAATCTGAGCTTGCCAACAGATAACTTTTTTCCCCTTTTGTTAAACAAGAGACCAAGAGAGTGCAGATGTCGAGCAAGGAAAGGATTCTTTGCACGCGAATTGAAGAGAAAGGAGTGTTTTTTTCCCTTCGATTTATCCTCAATGCTGGCGGACCTCGTTGATGAGCATGATGTGGTTGTTTGAGGACCATCGACTGCGTATGCGCTTCGCCAGCGAGAGATAGATAGCAGTGGACGATGGTAATGGTGACTGGAGATCCCGACTCCCGAGCGCCACGAACCCTAATGCAAGTGGGCCAGACATCGAGCTTAATTATGAGCGTGCGCCGAAGGACGGAGTGGAAGGATCACTGACCGTCAAATGCGTAAAGAATGGTGATCAGGACCGGATGTCCCTCTGACGTAGAATTCACTACGTCAGAGGATCTCGTTCCAGAGTAGGAATATGCATGACTGTGAGTGTGACGTCGCTTGAGAATACGAGACGTAAGCACGACTGCACGAGTCGACCCGTGACGCTGAAAGCCTTGAAACTGATGAATGATGAGCTATTGGGCTTGCCTAGGGAACTGGGCTGATGTGTGCTGAAACTAATCTTTTGGGCAGAGAGATGGTATAAGTTCGTTTTAGTTTCTTTCTGAAATAAATTCCTCAATTTATAAAATCGAATAATTCAAGATCTATACAGTATTAAGCTCGATTTTAGTTGACACGACAAACTAAATTATCATAAGACCCACATACATCTCACGTGTTATTTTCTTTCTCCTCTCTCTTCTCTCTCCTCTCTCTCCACTCTTCCTCTTCCCAGGATGACGGCCGACGGGAATCGCCGCTTCCCCGAACGGATCGGAAACGTGCACGACATCCCTGGGCCACGGCCGACTCCGGCACGGCGGGCGCTAGCTTCCCAAAGGAAGGCAGGCAGCAGAAGTGTGCATTCACTTCCCTGTCCAGTCCATAACAGTGTTGGCTTAGCTGCCTGCATGAATGAATTCAGGAGTAGGTCGACACACACAGACAAGAAGAGCTTCTTGAGCTTGGTTGGGTTTAGCAGAGGAGAGATGGATGCGTAGCTTCTCTTGTGCTTGTGCTACTGCAACATAGGTGGTAGCTAGCATCTAATCTAGCAAGCTACTACCAGCTGCTGCTGCTGCTGAGTACTATAGTACATATAATAGGATGGCGTGGAAGAGCTGGGGCGCCGTCTTCCTCCTCATGTTTCAGACTTTGCTCCTCCGATGCTACCGATGATGTCTCCGTCAGCTTCTCCAAGACCCCTCCCCGCGTCTCCAGGTCGGCGTAGGCCGTCTTCACCTGCAAGGTCACTCAGGGCATTCTTAATGTTTTTACAAAAATAGACAGTAAGATAGATCTGTGTCAAATGATAATAATAGATTAAAGATACATCATAATGTATATATGTGTAGAATGGATAATAAGGTGAAACCCACTTAAAAAAAACCCCAAACATGAGTCATGCCACAATTAAAAAATAGGTAGGATCGATCACAAAATGTTTATAACCTGATGATAAGCTTATGGCTTGGTTATATTTATTTACTACTTTCACAATGTATCTTACCTGGTAATAAGAATATTTTAATTTTTAATGCCCTTTTTTCACTATATTGTAGATGCCCTCATTTTTCTGCTTGCATTTCTAGCTTAGGTTAACGAGGCCACGGCATTTGCTAATCCCGACATCAAGGGACTCATTGTTTGTTCTATGGCTTATAAGCCAAAGCAAAAATTTAAATTTTAAAACTTGATTTTAAATTTGATTTTAATGTTTTTTTAACATAGATTTTTTTTAGTTTTGGTTTTTAAGTCATTAATAAACAGACGCGCGCGTGCATATATATATATATATATATATATTATAAATTTTACTCACATAACGGAGTGTGAACTCCTCAACGGGGGACAGTGAGGACCCCATTTAGTGAGTTTGGCCGAGGACGCAGGGTGAGATTCACGCTCAGATGAGAGAGAGGGAGAGAGATGCAGAGGGGGTTAGGCCCCTCGAAGAAGACGAGACAAAGGAGTTTATACAGGTTCGGGCCGCTTGGAAGCGTAACACCCTACTCCTGTGTGTGGTGGATATGCGATTGGAATGTGGGGGAATGCAAGCGCTCGTTCTCTCTTTTCGCCCCTTTCTCTCCTCAGGCTTGGGCCTCCTTTTATATCTCAAGGGGCTACCACATGGGCCAATAGGCTATCTAAGAGAGAAGAAAAATATTCTTTTACATTTAATGGTTGTCTTGTTGCTTGACTCAGAAGCCACACGCACAGTCGTCACGACATGACCCTC
The DNA here is from genome assembly GCA_008326285.1 of Oryza officinalis. Taxonomy (NCBI): domain Eukaryota; kingdom Viridiplantae; phylum Streptophyta; class Magnoliopsida; order Poales; family Poaceae; genus Oryza; species Oryza officinalis. The sequence continues at coordinate 45,196,007 of BDMV01000002.1, read as the reverse complement.
GTCCGATCAGCCGGTTGACACGGGGGACGCCCGCGTCATTCCCCATTAAATGGGTGAAGACTTCTGTGTTTCGTTCGTATCGAGAAACGGGAACCATCTGACCAGAGCCGGTATACCGACTCCGGTTGAGACGAGAGGCAAAAAAGCTCTCATCATTCTGATGGGACGGGGTAGGGTGTGTTGCGCGCCACCTGACGTGCGGATAGTGCGCAGGCGCACCGCTGCCGTCCCATCTGTCATTTGACCGGTCGCAGACCGGTTAGCCGATGTGACCGGTCACAGACCGGTCAGGCACGCCACACGCTGCATTAAATGTGGTGTGGTGCGCTCGCCCGAGCCACCATTAATGCGGTTAGGTGGGCGCTGGAGATGCTCACCTAACCCCGCACACGCGGCGCAAGCGCGGAGAGGGTCGGGGTGGCCCGACCCTCGGGGCAGCGGAGTAAGGAGAGAAAAGAGACTGGAGAGGGCAGCCGCCACCTCACCCTCGGGCCCGACCCCTCCTCGGGGGAGCACCACGTGGATGCAGGGGGTCGCCCACCTTTAGCCTTGATACCCCCGGACTCGTATCACTGATATCACATGTTATTTTTTAATTATAATAATTCATTACAGTTTATAATAAGTCGTAAGTTACCTATGGAAACCCAATTTTCCAAATGTGCGTGTGGTGCTAGCTTCTGAAATAAATCTCAATTACTAGTATATGATTGCTAATGTCATGTGTTGCCTCGATTTCCTTCCCTAGGTAGTCGAGTGCTTCAGTAGTAGAATGCATATATAGAGAGAGAATCAAGTGTAAGAATGCATATAGTCACGGCCGACTCCGGCATGGTGGGCGTCGCGGCGGCGACCAAGTGGTGGACCGACGCCTCGTGGGCCTTCCAGTACTACCTCGATAGCTCCACCCTACACGCCATCGATCGTTGGCTTACCATCCTCGCTATTGCCGCCATCTACGCCCTTTGCCCGCTCCTCTCCTGTTGTCCACCGGCGCTTCATCCATTTTCCCCGCCGACTGCTCGTCGCGCTGTCCTTCCAAGAGGACCTCCGGCGGCGGTCGGCAGCCACCAGGTCGCTAGATTAGGGAGGAGGAGAAGTGGGTCCAACTGTAATTATTTATTTTTAATCGAACAATCACTTATATGTGGGTCTCATGATTTTTTCTAACTTTAAGTGCCACGTAGGTGATAAATCCTGAGCTTCACTCGATACACTCAGGGATCTGGTTGTCCTGATCTTTCGGTGAGTTGATGATAACTATGATTTGAGAAAAACGCAGATGACCCGACTACAACCGTACAAGACGTTGTGTTGTGCCTTAGCGATTGATACACCTCTCCATGGGTTGTTGATTTTGCCGGTACAAATCAACCTTATTCCTGCAAGCAAATCGAAGAAACAAGTAAGAACAAGATAAAAGCAATCTGAATTGTAAATAGGAATTAAAGCTCACGATAAGGTGGGGTTTCGAAGACAAATAATTAGGTGGTCTAGCCGACACACGTAACTACAAGATAAAGTAGCAATGGAAACCCTAAAGGGGTACCTAGCTATTTAAGGAGGTGAGAGAACGACCAAGAGGTCCCTAGGGTCGTGCTCCACCAAATTGGGGCACATCCCACATGGGCCTACTTGGGCTGGGGTTCCCAGATAAAGTTATAAGCCCATAGGCTCATTATAGGTGACGCAACATCTTGTTTCTTCAATTGTGAATGATTAAGATGGAATTTGGAGATGAGGCTGTATTCATTAAAAAAAAAGGAGTCCAAGAGCTTTCCATCAAGTACTCATGGGCCCAAAACGAAGCTCGTATGCATATTTAGCGGCCATTTGAATTCAGCAATGTAGTAGATGGTCGAATTGGATTTCAGAACTTGAACAGCTTGATCTTGACATCTTCTGGTTGACCTATAATGTGATCAATGGTTGTATCTATAGTAGCTATGGTCACATCGGTAGGCGCCATGTCATCCGAAACCATCATCCAAATCGCCTTGAAACCTTATTTGCATTGATTTTGGAAGTTGAGGAATACGTCATATCTAATATTACGGTCCAAGGACGAATTTCGGACTCAGTGACAAATTGAGAGACTGAAAGTGAACTTATTCCTGGATGGATCAAGAAGATAGCCCGAAACGGGCGCAGGACATTCCAGGCTTCCAGCCCACGATCCTGCGGATTGCTGTTAGTGTTGGTTATGTGTCTGCGTGGCCGGCACAACACCATTTTCCATTGAGCTCACTTTTGCCTCTCGTCTACTACAGTACTCCCTTTGTCTAAAAAACAAACAATCTAGGTGAGAATTTGATACTATCTAGAACAACGAATCTGGACAACCTCATGTCCAGATTTGTTGTCCTAGGTGATATCAAATCATCATCTATGTTGTCTTTTTGGGAACCGAGGGAGTAGTATTCAACTCACTTCTCTTTTAGGAATTAGGCTATGTTTGTTTGGGTGAGTTGGAAGCTTATGTGCTAATGAGTCGCTCCATTTTCCGTACGAAGAGAATATTTTTCCAAACCTAACAAACAAATGAACAAAGCCATTAAATATGTAGCCCGTGGCGCCATTCCAAAGTCTATAGCCGCCGTCACCGGTTCGAAGCCCGTGGCTACACGGATTAATTGGAGCAAATTACACACACGATTTCGAGGCCCAATCGACGTATCCATCAACGTGATTTTGACTGCAGACCAGTTCCCCAGCATCTCACGTTTCACATGTCTGAATCAGAGCACCTTCTCTTTCGTCATTTTGTGGGTACGGATGGTAAAAGACGACGACAGGAGCGCTGTTTGCCGTCCATCCATCTCCGATGCCGACCTGCCGGCTCCCGCCACCGTCATCTGACGACGTTTTCCCAGGGCGTTCACAGTGCGTTTGCAATAGCAATGGTAGTCCTACATGTCGCCTTTGCCGTCGCCTCAACCTGTCAGCCACACCGACCAGCGTCTCACATCCAGCAAGCAAAGTCCGTGCGCGTGGGCGTGGCTGACACCACGACGCAGGCTCAAGCGCTCCACAGGTTAGTTTCTAGAGGGTCGCTCCGCCGTGCCGTGTCGAGGCGAGCCGTCGATCTCCGCCGCACCATCCAAACACCATCCAAAAGCGGTACAGTTCGCGCGTCCCGTCTCCCACCAAAGCCACCCGCTCTGCTTGCCACTTACCAGTTGCCAGTTGCCACCACTGCGCACAAGCACGCGGCAAGGCTGCTGGTTCTTCCGGTCTTCCCTCTGCTCTGCTGCTCCTTGCCCGGTTCGGGCTCTCGTTTCTTGCACCGCCGTCCACGGCGATGGCCGCTGCGGCGGAGTGGTGGGAGGCGACCATCGCGGCGTACACGGGGCTGTCTCCCGCGGCGTTCTTCACGGCCGTGGCGGTGGCCGCAGCGCTGTACGTCGCGGTGTCCGGCTTCCTCACGCGGCCGCCGCCGCCGCTGCCGAGGAGGCGTGAGGAGGAGGAGAGGGCGTCGCAGCCGCCGCCGGCGACGGTTCAGCTCGGGGAGGTGACGGAGGAGGAGCTGAGAGTCTACGACGGGTCCGACCCCAACAAGCCGCTGCTCATGGCTATCAAGGGCCAAATCTACGATGTCACGCAGAGCAGGTAGGCTTCCTTCATTTCTTGGCTATCGTAAAAATTCGATCAGAACTTTTTTTTTCCTTGGATCATGGCACTATCTATCAACCAATAACCATTGCAAATCACTAGCTCTAGCTGCAAAATGTTCGTCCATCTTTCATCTTTCATCTCCGTTTTGCAGGATGTTTTATGGACCCGGTGGCCCATACGCACTTTTTGCAGGCAGAGATGCTAGTAGAGCTTTGGCGAAGATGTCCTTCGAGCTGGATGATTTAACCGGCGACATTTCCGGCTTAGGCCCTATTGAGCTCGAGGCTCTGCACGAATGGGAGGGCAAATTCATGAGCAAGTATGTGAAGGTTGGGACAATCAAGAAGATAATTCCTGTGTCAGAGGGAGATGCTGCAACTCTGCCAACTCATAGTGGAGTATCTGAAAGAGGCATCGATGTCGGCACAATAGAGGGCAACCGTGTGTCAGAACCAGAGGAAAATGGAGCTACAAGTCATGCAGATGCAGTGGAAAAATCAGATGCTGATGTGAGCACAAACATCCATGAGGATGTAGTAGAGGAGCCGGATGAGATGCCGGAATCAGGTGTGAATAATAGGAGAAGCCATGAAGATGCGGTGGAGAAGCCGGAAGAAACAGTAGATGCAGATGTTCAGAAAACGATCAGCACTGAAGATGCAACAGATGGAAATGGAGCACCTGATGAAGATGAAAGAAGCCCTAATGATGCAATCGAGAAGCCAAAGGAATCGCCATTTGTAGATGTGAAGGATACAAGCGGCCATGAAGTTGCTGGAGAACCAAAGGAAGCACCAGATGTGGATGGGAACAATACAAGCAGCCATCAAGGTGCAGTGGATGAGCCGAAGGAAGCGTCACATGAAGAAGCGAAGAAAGTGTAGAGTTGAGGCTATTGCTGTGATAATATCTGCAGGTAGTTAGCATAATACAGTGTTGAATCAACAGAGAACCAGCAGGTGAGCTCTGTTGGGTTGAATCTTTGTGTAGTGTGGAAATACCACTATAGTGCAATAAGAATGTAATAAGCTACATATTGCGCTGGTGCCAAATTATATATTCCACTATATTTGCATTTCGGTGCAGTTATGCAAGTTAACTCTTCCTAGTACTTCCAAAAACATGCAAACCCTGTATAGTATGAATACATCAGCTGGACATGTTTTGATCGGCATTTCCGTACTCTCTTCTCATTGGTGAATGCAGGGCAAAATTGATCCTTGGGGACCTATGTGAGTTTAAAGCAGACGGTAGTAGAAGAGTTTGGTTGAGTGCTTGATTGTGTTATTGTGTAGGACATGAGTAATCATCAGGATCGAAACGTTAGCAGGACCAAACCACAGCATTAACTCTCATAAAGACACTATATGCACATGCAACAAATTTCAGCAGTGAGTTCAACATCTCAAGGGCAACACTTCGTACAATTAACTTTTACCAAAATTCATGTTCAAATTTCATGCTTCTATGCTAGTATCCAATGAGAAGCCTTACAAACACTTTCACATCAAGCCGACAAGTTCAGATAGCAAACATGCTTACATGTGTGACTGATCTACTTTTGGATTCACAGGTTTGTTTCTGTACTAGGATTTACGAAACTAGAGGCATCAGGATGACCTATGTACATTGCCAACGAGAGAACTTGCAAGTGTCGACAAGTTCTTCCTAAGTATCAACAATTGTTTCCTAATTACCCGCATTGGTACATTGCATGCAATGCTACAGACAGTAACAAAGATCATACATTACACATTTCTATGATGGAGGATGAAAGAAAACATACATTTCAGCTGCTCATCATGCCCTTGAATGTGATCCCAAGAGGAGAGATTCAAGATTCTGCATAAATAACAGAAACAGGAGAGTAGTATCAACATTGAACAATGTTTTGATTCAATGGTCTGGCATTACCGAGTATAAGAATAAAATTCTCTACCTTAACTGATAGACAAACTTCTTCAAGCTTATGGAGCAAGATACTGTCACTTTCAGGAATTCTGCCCTTGGATTCCTGGAAATTATGCCTGGAGGAGGCTGTCACCTGAACATAGAACATCATTTAATGTTATGCAATGATCAAACACCTGAACCATTTGACTGTTTTTCTCACTACATCAAACCTTCTGACTTGGAATATATATGTGCAGTACCTGAAAAGGCTACCAAACCTCATTTTCTCATGTTCTAGAACCAAACAAGAGCTAGAATAAAAGTGAAAGTATAAAACATAAACATAACCCAACTTAGCAACCATGGCACAAGATTAGTATGCGTCCTTGGGGATGAAACCAAGCAAAACAAATGATAGATGACCAAAACACCCACCCAACAGAAGTAATGAAAATCAAGAGACAAACACAAGTTTTTGGTTGAACTGAAACACTACCTGCGCACTAGGAGAGTTAAGTCTACTGATTGGTGTAACATCAGAAGGGTATATTCTGTACTTCCAACTTCGGTGTTCTTGGATTCTCTTGGAAGCTTCTCTGATTATAACCTTCAAAGAATAATGAACAGAAACTGCCAACAATCAGCAAGGAATGTACACACATTTCCTGACTGATGAAATCCCCAGCAATGAAATATAGTTTCCACCATAAAAGCATAATGGATATTGGATGGTGTAACAGGTTCATTTTAACATTTATATATATATATTTTTTAAAAAAAAGTATCAACAGAAAAAAAAACCTTTATATGGTCAGTTGCTAGCAACTACAGATTACAATTGGTTACCATCTTTAGAAGATCTGGATTGTGAACGCCATGAAATTGTAGTTCATCCAATGGAGCAGGTTTCCCCGAGGCTATGCTTTCTACTTTAAATGTATATAAGGTATAAACAGATTGCAGACAACCTGCATGATTGCAATTGTTTTGTAAATTCAAAAGCACAAAGGCGTATGAGTAATAAAAAAAGGTCTTTGGAACAAATGTAAGGATGTAAACTCTATGAACTATGAAGGGAAGATATTTTCGCAAGGTGTAGATGATTGAAAACTATTACAGTGCACTTCATCAATGAGACAATGAATACAACTAGCGTAGCAGGATTCATATATATTTATCAATAATAGATACATAAAAATTTAAAATCTTTTCTACAGAACAAGCAGGAGAATTGCAATTTTACAATTGGTAGGGGATTGAATATAGCAAAACAACAGGAATTAGCGTTAGACAAGGAGTTGTCTGTAAGCTATCGATGTAGGTTTCAATTAAGTAATCTACCTTGCTCTATTATAACATCAACTACCAAATGAAGAGGTACTTCTATCTCTTTCTTGACAATGCCCATGAACGGTATATATGAAGGCCTACTAGCCTGCAAAACGAAATTGCACGCATTCAGCACTGAAATGACAATTCTAGCATAAGCTCGCAGTGAAAATAACCAAACCAATACAGCATGGTTACGCCTACCTTGTACACTATCTTATTCTCAGTAACATCGAGTTTGCGGGACAAGATATCCTTCTTCAGCACATATCTTTTGTACGGCAGGTAGAGAAGCATGAGCAGGCCAACCCCCCATGCCAGAACAAGCAGCAGTGATATCACAGCCCATATGATCGTGTCATACTGCAGATAGTTGGGCATCAGCTCCTGAAACGAGGCTCGGTACAGCACCTTGGAGGAAGATTCGGCCTCCCCGTCGCTCTCTGCTTCATCGGAAACCACATTTCCTATCAAACGTTCCCCTGAATCACTTCTATGATGCAACGTCACCGCGCGGCCACTCAGCATACCTACCTAACCTATCAATCGATTGCACCAACGACGAACAGAACCGATTAGCCAAAGAATCCCACTGGTTAATTGCTCTAGCACAAGCAAAATTCACTTCATGGCGGATTAATTTTGGATTCCTCCAGTAGACACTGTGGGCAAGTTCCAACGGACGCCGGGGGGGGGGGGGGGGGGGGGGGTGGAATGGAATCACCTGAAGCCAGGTAGGAGAGCAACTCGGAGTCGGCGCTGTGCTGCGACCAGCGGTGTCGAGGGCTCAGGCGAAATCTCCGCCGCGGATGCTGCAAGCGGCGGTCGTCTCGGCGAGGATCTCCTTCGTCTTCGTCCAAACCACCAAACCTCTCCTCGACGACTCTCCCGCACCCGGCTCAGCCCCGGGCCCCGGGCCCCGGCGCCCGCGTGCGGGAGAGGTGACCGTGTCGAGGCTGGAGACGCAGGATTCCACGGCCGCCGGGCGCGTGCTTTGGTCGCCGACTCGCCGCCGCGCGACGGCACGGTGAGAACCCGGAGCCACAGCCCGCACGCTGTGAGACTATGGAGAGCCAGCGGGAGGCCGCCAGCGTTTTGCTGTGTCGTGCACACGGTCGGGATGGAAATGTTAAACATGTGATATGTATATGTGTGTGTAAACGGCTTGGTTAGATGGATAGATATGATTAGTTTAGGCTAGATAGAGTTTATTGTAACAGAATAGGATCATATCTATCCATCCATCTGCGCTGATCTCTGTAACCCACAGCGATGGTTATTATCGCTAATATAAATCAGCAAAGGTGCGGCCCGAGAGGGTTGAACGCTTCTGAACCTCTGATGTTTAATATGGTATCAGAGCACTTCCACTAAAATATCCCGATCCAATCTATGGCTAGCTCGTCCAAGATGGCAGCCACCAATCCTTTCGGAGGAAACACAATTTCAGAGAAATTAGCCAAGAACAATTATGCACTATGGAAAGCGCAAGTCCTGGCGTCGGTGCGAGGAGCCCGTCTTGAAGGGCATCTCACCGGCACAACGGCGGCTCCGGCCATCACCATCTCCGTGCCAAGCGAGAAGGAAGGCGACAAGGCCACCAGTGCGGCAAATCCCGCCTATGATGAATGGGTTGCTACGGATCAGCAGATCCTAGGGCTTCTGCTGAGCACCCTGTCCAGAGATGTTCTGGCGCAGGTGGCCACCTGCGGCACTGCAGCTGCCGCTTGGAGCATGCTGGAGGACATGTATACCTCCATGACAAGGGCACGCTTCATCAACACCCGGATTGCTCTCTCCAACACCAAAAAGGGCGATCTATCCATCACTGAATACGTCGCCAAGATGAGGGCGCTTGGTGATGACATGACGGCGGCTGGCAAGGTCGTCGACGACGAAGATTTCATCTCCTACATCATTGCCGGCCTCGACGACACATATGAGCCGGTGATCTCCTCCATCGTCGGCAAGTCTGAGTCGATGTCTTTTGGGGAGGCTTTCTCTCAACTACTCGGTTTTGAGCAGCGCAACAACCTCCGTCACAACGGCGACTCGTCAGCAAATCTGGCGAACTGAGGGCGCGGCAATGGAGGCCAACGCGGACGCGGTGGTAACAACCGTGGACGCGGCAGCAATGGAGGCAACAATGGCGCCAATCGCGGCAGAGGTGGCCGTGGTAATGGCGGCTTCAATGGAGGCCGTTAAGGAGGAGGCGTCGACACCAGGCCCAAGTGTCAGCTATGTTACAAGCGAGGACATACGGTAATCAACTGTTGGTATCGTTATGATGAGGACTTTGTCCCAGATGAGAAATATGCAGGTTCTGCCACCTCCTATGGTATTGATACCAACTGGTATGTGGATACTGGGGCGACTGATCGATCACGTGACTGGAGAGTTGGAGAAGCTCACCGTTCGTGATCGCCACAAAGGACATGATCAAGTGCATACTGCTAGCGGTGCAGGTATGAAAATTAGCCATATTGGTCACTCTATTGTTAAAACCCCAGTCGTGACATTCATTTACGCAATATTTTGCATGTTCCTAATGCTAACAAAAATTTAGTTTCTGCTCAACGTCTTGTTTCTGATAATTCTGCCTTTATGGAACTGTATTCTAAATATTTCAATCTTAAGGATCTGGCCATGAAGAAACTTCTGCTTAGGAGGCCCTATCGTGGTCGTCTCTATGCTCTTCCATCTACACCGCCACATGCACGCTCAACCAAAGAAGTTTATGGAGTCTCCAAGCCATCTTTTGAAAGGTGGCACAGTCGTCTCGGCCATCCCTCCTCTCCAATTGTAGAGAAGGTCATTAGCAAGAATAATCTCCCATGTTTAGTTGAATCTTATAAACAGTATGTGTGTGATGTTTGTCAAAAGGCAAAGAGTCATCAATTGTCTTATTCTACATCATCTAGTATATCTAGTCATCCTTTGGAACTTATTTATTCCGATGTTTGGGGTCCTACTCCTAATTCCGTCGGAGGCAAATAGTATTATGTGAGTTTCATTGATGATTTCAGCAAGTTTACTTGGATTTATTTAATTAAGTTTAAATCTGAAGTTATCCAAAAGTTTCATGAGTTTCAGGCTCGTTGAACGATTGTTTAACAGAAAAATCCTAGCGATGCAATCTGATTGGGGAGGAGAATATGAGAAACTTAATTCCTTCTTTACCAAAATAGGTATTACTCATCATGTGTCCTGTCCCCACACACACCAGCAAAATGGCTCAGCTGAAAGAAAACATAGACATATTGTAGAAGTGGGTCTTGCTCTTCTTGCTTACTCATCCATGCCATTAAAGTTTTGGGATGAGGCTTATACTTCTACTGTTTATCTCATTAATCGTACTCCTAGCAGACTCTTGAAATATGCAACACCTTTGGAACGTTTGTTTAAACAAACTCCTGACTATATACTTCTTCGAGTATTTGGGTGTGCATGTTAGCCTCATTTCCGACCATATAATGCTCGCAAATTACAGTTCCATTCCAAACTATGTACCTTTCTAGGTTACAGTCCTCTTCATAAGGGGTTCAAATGTCTAGATCCTTCTACTGGTCGTGTTTACATTTCCCGTGATGTGATTTTTGATGAGAATGTTTTCCCCTTTGCCTCACTCCAACCCAATGCCGGTGCCAAATTGCGCTCTAACATTTTATTATTGCCCTCCCATCTTGATATTCCTATTATTCCTGGGGTGCAACAAATGAGTACCACTGTGGCTAATGTTCCTACTAATCCTGCTAATCAAATTTCTGGAGATGAATTGTCTCTACAGGAAAATTCGGCAGCACATACAGATGATGCGGACACAGCCATAGCTGCCACAGTAGATCCAGCGGCGGACTCCCCTGACACCTCTGACGCAGCGGCAGATGCACCTACTCCGGATGCCACGTCGCCTTCGCCAGGACGATCTCCCGCTCTCCAACATCGTGTGGAGTCCACCGCCCAGTCCTCCCGCTCTCCTGATCGGTTGCGTGTGGATCTCACACCGGCACACTCACCCGTCGCCATGCCATCCCCGGATGCCACGTCTCCTGCTGCTTCTGTTGTAGGGGAGGCAGACACACAGCCACAGCAGCAACAGGTAATATCTAGACCAGCTACGAGGTTACAAAGTGGCATTCGTAAGGAAAAAGTTTATAGTGATGGTACAGTTAAATATAGGACTATCTTTTTTACTGTTACTGGAGAGTCAAAAAATTTAGATGATGCTTTAAAAATAATAATTGAAAAAAGGCTATGGATGCAGAGTTTATTGCTTTACAAAATAATAAGACTTAGCATTTAGTTCCACCTCAGAAAGGTAGAAATGTTATAGACTTTAAGTGGGTGTATAACATTAAAAGGAAACAAGATGGGAGCCTAGACATATATAAAGCTCGCCTAGTTGCAAAAGGGTTTAAGTAAAGATATGGTATAGATTATGAAGATATTTTTAGTCCTGTTATTAAAGCTGCTACAATCAGGATTATTCTTTCTATTGCTGTTTCTAGAGGATGGTGTATGAGACAGATATTCAGAATGATTTTCTTCATGGAGTCCTTGAAGAAGAAGTCTATATGAAACAACCACCAGGTTACGAGGACAGTTCTTTGCTAGGATATGTGTGCAAGCTTGATAAAGCTTTATATGGTTTAAAGCAGGCACCTAGAGCTTGGTATTCTAGACTTAGCAAGAAGCTATATGATCTAGGATTCCAAGGGTCCAAGGCTGATACTTCTTTGTACATTTATAACAAAGGAGATTTGATTATATTTGTACTCATTTATGTTGATGATATTATTGTCACCAGTTCTAGGCAGGAAGCTGTTCTAGCCTTGCTTAAGGATCTACAAAAGGAATTTGCTCTGAAGGTCCTTGGAGATCTTCATTACTTTCTTGGTATTGAGGTAACTAAAGTGCCTGGTGGTATAGTTCTTACTCAAGATAAATATGTCAATGATTTGTTGAGAAGGGTAAATATGTTTGACTACAAATCAGTTAGTACACCTCTGTCTACAAGTGAGAAATTATCTATAAATGAAGGAGATCCTTTAGGACCGAATGATGCCACATATTATAGGAGTGCAGTTGGTGCTCTGTAGTATTTAACATTGACTAGGCTTGATATTGCTTTTCCTATGAATTAGGTTTGTCAATTTTTACATGCTCCAACTACACATCACTGGGCAGCAGTTAAGAGAATTTTAAGATATTTGAAGCAATGTACTAGACTTGGACTTAAGTTAACTAAGTCTAAATCTATGTTAGTAAGTGGTTATTCAGATGTAGATTGGGCTGGTTCCCTAGATGACAGAAGGTCTACAGGAGGTTTTGCAGTATTCTTAGGAGATAATCTTGTGTCATGGAGTGCACGGAAACAGGCTACTGTTTCTAGATCTAGTACAGAGTCAGAGTATAAAGCTTTGGCTAATGCTACAGCAGAGATTATGTGGGTACAAACTTAATTGGTAGAATTACAAGTTGAGAGTCCATCTATGGCAAAGTTATGGTGTGATAACTTAGGAGCTAAGTATCTTTTTGCTAATCCTGTTTTTCATGCTAGAACTAAATACATAGAGGTTGATTATCATTTTGTTCGAGAAAGAGTTTCAAGAAAACTGTTGGAAATTGATTTTGTGCCTACAGAAGATCAAGTTGCAGATGGTTTTATAAAGGCTTTGGTCAGTTCGACAGTTGGAGAATTTTAAGTACAATCTTAACTTAGGAAAGTTATGATTGAGGGAGGGTGTTAAACATGTGATATGTATATGTGTGTGTACACGGCTTGGTTAGATGGATAGATATGATTAGTTCAGGCTAGATAGAGTTTATTGTAACAGAATAGGATCATATCTATCCATCCATCTACGCTGATCTCTATAACCCACAGCGATGGTTATTATCGCTGATATAAATCAACAAAGGTGCGGCCCGAGAGGGTTGAACGCTTCTGAACCTCTGATGTTTAATAGGAAAGCCTTCGGATATCTTGTCCCATCTAACCGGAGGCAGTCTTCAGACAGTGCACCTGAGGGGAAAAAAAAGGGAAAATTGGTTCCATACCATCGAAAGTTTTTCAGTTCTGCTTCATAGCACTGAAAGTTGCTAGTGTATTTTAACACTACCCAAAATTTGCTTCGTTAGCTTTTATACCATTTCTGTCCAAATTAAAGTTTCTCCCGTTAAGCATGTTTAAAATGCCCTTGTTTCTGGTCAACCAGGTCAAGCACAACCAATCCATCCATAGCGTCGGCCTGTTCATCTGTCCGTCGCTGCGCACGATGCAACCAGGGCAAGCAATTGTGCGTGCGTGGAAGCCGTGCAGTTCCACGCCTCCCGCCGGAGCCGCTCATCGTCCCCGGGCGCCGCGTGCGCCGAAGCTCCTGCCGAAGCCGCTGGTCCTCCCTGGCCGCCAACGTGCTGTTCCCTTACGCGCGCCGCTGGCCGAGCTCCTCCCGTGTGCGCCGCTGCTCGCCGTCGTGCTCCTCCCGTGTGTCGCCGTTCGCCCGTGCTTCTCGAGCACGCAGCAACGCCGACTGTCGACAAATAAAATCTTGCCGCAGGCATTAGATGTGTAGAGCAAGGGCAATATGATCATGTCCCTCTGTATTCTAGCCAAACGTTAAAAAGAAAAAACAATATCTAATGTAACATTAGATACATAGGTGATGTTTGAATCTTCTTAAGATAATGAAGATTAAGATTAAGTGTATCACGTAAAATGAGATGACATTAACGTATGATTAATTGAGTTTTAATTATTATAAACTTGAAAAATAAATTTATTTGATATTTTAGAATAACTTTCATATATGAAAATTTTTGCATAAAACACACCGTTTAGCAGTTTGAAAAGCGTGCCATATGCATGAAAAAATTTTATCCTATCGTTTCAGTAGAAATGAATGGGACCATAGTTGTGATATAAAAACTAACGAAGCAAATTTTGGATGATATTAAAGTGTACTGGTAACTTTCAATGGTATGAAACAAAACTGGAGAACTTTCGGTGACATGAAACCAATTTTGCCAAAAAAATTTCTAGGACTTTTCTCTCATCTCCATTGTAGCATGTGTAGGGACAGGGGCGTGTAGGTTGTATTCTCGACTTCTCGTCTTGTACCGAACAAATTTGCCTATAATTGTATTTTTTTTAAAAATTAGTTGTATTTGGTTGAGTGATCTGCGTTCTAATTTCTCCGGGACAAATAGAACCAGGCCACGAGAAATCGTTGAGGGTCAGTGTGTCGGGCAAACTAATTTCAACTGGAGATCATGAATTCTTGATAGCCTTCGCAGAAATACTAAGGCCACGTTCTAATGTGGATAGTTGACTAGGATGAGCCGAATTCGGTCCAGTTGAAAAATGATGATTTTCTGCTTTTGTCTTGAATCAGACCATGCAACAGTGCGGTCGATGGTAGTAGCAGACCAAGCTGGCGCTTTCAAACGCGGCCTAAGGCTGTTCGATTACTGGAGATAGAAACTTATCCTTCTGATACGTAAAACAAAATGACTTATTAATGCAAGATTGATTAAGTATCAGTTTTTTTGGAAAAATAGATTAATACGATTTTTAAAGTAACTTTCGAATAAAAAATTTTAAAAAAACATACCATTTAGTAGTTTGGAAAGTGTGCGCGTGAAAAACAAGGAAGATAAGTTAAGAAAGCAAGCAAAAGAACACAGCCTAAGAGGAACTCCAATACCCTCTCCATCCCATTGTCTAAACCAAATTTGATAACTTCAGGCAAATTCGTAGCTCCAACAGACTTGCCAATAGGATAACTAAAGGTGCGTTTGGTTCTTTTTTTTGGGTTGGACAGATATGGTCATTTAGTTTCTTGTTTGGTTTAATGGATGAGAAGGGACAGGATAAAACCAATAACATATTAATTAATAATAAAATATATTAATTACTATTAATATAGCCATAATCTATACTAATTAACAATAAAATAGCTTAATTATATCCAATTAACACTAATTTTGATAAGTTAATTGCTAATTAACAACAAATGTATTAATTATTGCTAATCAATTACTAATGATCAAGATTATCAAAGGTGAAATCCTCATCCGATCAATTTGACCTGATACGCTCATCCAACATCTTCATGGAATATTCCCTCTCTAGGCTGCCATATCCATCCTTGCCCACTAACCAAACCCACTCAAAAACTGGATCGTCATCTTTCATCCAGAGATATCCCTCCAACCAAACATATCCTAAGCCATTCGGCTGGCCAAACTCGTTTGCTCACTAGTCAAACTTCGCCAACCAAATTGGCTTGCCAATAGTGGGCCCATGCTGGTATCCATTGACTTTAGCTCCCTAGTCCTCGTGCTGAGTGAACGGATCGACCCTGCCATACCGACCAGATCGAGCAACTCCGTCGTTGCACACCCCCACCCATCCTCTGCCCCCACCAGTTCTCTGCCCCTTCCCACGCTGCCGCTAGTCGTCGCGAGTGGATCCTCCTCAGTCTGACCTCCATCACCATCAGTGCCTTCACCCCGTGCCGCAATCTTCTTTAGCACATCTACTCGGACTGCCGTCGTTGACCGTGTCTCATCGGTGAGGTAAGGGATAAGGTAGGGGCCGTGGGGTGGTTGGGGAGGGGAAAGATGTAGAGGGAGAGAGGAAGAAGAAGTATAGACCTTGACACATGGGATCCACTGTTAGATTGGAGAAGATAATGAAGAGGTTGTTGGAGTAAAAGATAAATTTAACTCTCTATTTTTTCAAGCTAGTCAAATGGATATTTGGTGAGTCAAGTTTGAAGAAGCTGTTGGAGATGTTCTAAGATGCACTTTAGGTTAGAGGGGCACATCAATTGTCCTATTATCTTTTCACTCTTCTGTTGTGACATATCCAAACTCCAAATCCACTTTCTCTTTTTTTTTCACAAATAAATAAAAACCCAGGGATTAATCCAGATTGTTTGGAAGATTAGGGGCTTATTTGGTTCCTTGCCAAAAGCAACCTTAACCATTTTTGGCAATACTAAATTTTAGCATATTTGAGCATTACCAAAATTTAATGGCTTTGGGATATGTTTGGTTTTATGCCTTAATAGATTTTAGTAGAGTTTAAGTGGAAACTTCTAAAAACACCAAATTTTAATAGGGCACTAATATTCAGGATATATTTAATTTGTTGTCTTATCAAAATTTAGTAGGGTTGAAAGCGAAAACAAAATAAATAAGTCTTGAATAACATTTTAACATGCTCCCCGTTTTCCAACTTTTTTCTCTCATATCCTCCTCTCATTTTCGCATGGAACGGGTCAACAGATACAACTTCAATAACTTCCATTCTGAATATAAACAGAGACCGAACGATGCCCAACAGAAATGTGGGCTCTGTAATCACTGAGCGTCCATCAAGAAGGACGTCCAGTCCAGTTACGCCCAGCTCATTGCAACTACATGAAATTTTAATGGCATCAACCGGCAACCACATAAATTGGACAGCAGCAGCAACCAATACGTATTAGTAATTCAGTACTGCTCGATCAAACACTTGCTAGACTCCATCGTCTTGGGCAATTAGAGCCATCTGTTAAGCCGCTGTGTCCTTAAATCACTCGATTATTTCTCCACTTTTGAGCAAGCAGAGTACTAGTAGTTATTGTTTGACCACTCACACATGCACAAGCTAGGAGCAGTATGCAGAGGATACCTGCATCAACAGGATTTCTATGAACTTTGCGTTATGTGACAAGACCTCGCATGCGAGTTCTGTACTATCCTAGAAGGCAATATCCCCCTATGAATTCCACTCTGCTGTGCAGTCATATAGTCCCCATCACTGTAGAGAAGTCTACTGATCAGAAGAGACCACGGGGTTGACGTGTAGAACAGTAATGCAAAGAAGCCATGCACAAACCAAAAAATGCTTGCCAATATGCAAGACACAGTGTGCTGCACTGAATCAGCCTCAAGTTTCCACTCCCAAAACTACACTGTTTTCCACTCAAGATGGTGGTGCAGGTACGTGCTGATCACCGAAAAGAATCTTTGTGGTTATTAGTACCATTGCTACCACACGTACAGCCAAATTCAGCAGAATTAAATGGCCACTCCGATCCACCCGTCGAAGCGAGAAGAAGAGCACGTTTATGCATTGCTCCCCTTCCCCAGGGTCCGCCGATTCCGCGTTCCCTGTGCCCGCGCCCCGCGGCTCAGCTCGATCGCACGCTCGACAGCTGCATAAATTCACCCTTGAAACGGATGACCCCATCGATCTCTCGCATCTCTCTTCCCTGGCTCTGCCTGGCCAGGCGGGTGCCCGTGTCCGGCCGGCCACCCAGCTGATCAGCTCAGCTCTCCCCCCTACCTTCCCACACGAACTACTCCTCCCCCGTCCTCAAATCTCTGCACACCTGGTTCGCAGCTAGCTAGCTTTGATCTCAGCCCAGCTGGTTGTTGTTATTGCGTCGCGCGCAACCTGTTGCTCTGTTGCCTCGAGGTGGCCATCGCCATGAGAGGACGCGGTGCCGGACCTCCATTGCCGGCGGTCACGTTCTTGGTGGTGGTGCTGCTGCTGGCGAACGAGGTGGCGACCTTCGGCTACGGCTGCAGAGCTCTCAAACAGGCGGATTGCGCGATGGTGGCAACGCCGAAGCACAGCGACACGGTGCTGATGCGAGCGGCGGCGCCGCCCGGCCCCGGCGAGGCGAGGGCAGCGGTGTACGGTGAGTCCAAGAGGCTGGTTCCCCAGGGCCCCAATCCGCTGCACAACTAGCTTGGCCGCATGCAGGCCTTCCATGCGTGCAGACGGCTTCTCTCAGTTCTACACTTCTTCTCTTCTCTTTTCTTTTTCTGTTCTCGTTTTGCTTGTGCAGAAGAGCACACACATATCATACAGTTGACCAGTGCTGTAATTAGTATAGCACGGCAAAGGTCTCAACTCTCAACAACACAAGATTGTTGTACTAGTGCCATTGTAATGTTACACAGTAGGAGAAAGGCTGGAAACAGTGCAGTTCATCTTTCTTTCAAGTTTGAGTACTTTTTTCACCAGGCGGGCGAACGGAGGAATGCCGACCAAAGTTTGTCAAAGAGCATGAGAAAAACAGCTTGTGTTCCATCGATCAAGGTTGTCAGCCGTCAGACAACTGCCACTGTTTTTTTTTTAGTATTTTGTTTGGAAGAGAGTTGAGAGCTGAGGTCGTAGTGAAAAAAAGACACAAGAAATGATTTTTTTGGGCGTAATGTGTTGTGTGTTTTGGAGGGTCAATAGGGGTCATTTTCACGTATGGTTACCAGGAAGCATGCACTAACCTACCTTTTGTTTCTGTCGTGTGCAAGCTTCCCACACTATCGAGGAGATTTGTTTTCATGTGCCTGGGATAGACGTGCTTAGTTGTAAAAACAGTTCTAGAGATTTTCTATTGATCAAAGGTGTGGTTTAAAGTGGTGTGGTACATAACTTAATCAACTTGAGTTTAAATTCTGTTATCTACGAACGAATGATTCAATAAAAACCTCTTACCTCCGTTTCTTTGGTCCTGTGTGTCAACGTATCAAGCATCGCATTTGCATGACTGAGTGTAGTAGTGTGCATGCATAGCAGCTTATGTGCATTCTTATGTGTAATCGAAAAAAAAACAATTGCATAGATGAGGGATGGAGTGCCCTGTGCACAAGAGCAAGTGAGCAACCATGCATTTACCTGCAGTTCAAGGACGGATTTCTGTTGAGCAGACTTAAATTCTACAATTCATGCACTTTGGCCTTTGCATTTCATTGTTTCTATGGTGAAAATGGCATGTGTAGAAATTTACAGGGACTCGTATGTGGGAAGGTTTACGTCTCCAAATATGTACTACTATATTATATTATATCAATATCACCGGAAAAAAATTATACATTCAGATTCAGGGTTCAGTCAAGGGACAAGGATGCTTTACAGGGATATACTAGTATGATTTTGTAATCTCTAAACCTGCAGTGGCAGGAGCTTCTGACAGTCACATATCTTGTGGTGGGTTGGAAGCTTATGAAGAAATTACCCGCAAGAAAAGAAAAAATAATAATGCTTTTCTTAGTCCACTATTGCAATCCCAATAGCAGGTAAATTGCATGAGAGACCAGCTGAACGCGAGTCAAGAAAGTTGGCAGGGGCAGCATTACTACATTCAATATGTTGAATTGAACACACGAGAAACATATACAGATCAGGAGATTACCGGTCACTGGAGGGGAGAGGGGGACATGGATACTTTGCAGCATAACCTCCTGCAGCTTCAGTTCCCTCGTACACAAGGTAAAGTAGCATCGCATAATTTCCATTTCAGATATTTTTACGTTTACCTTTTTACCAACATCCGAATCATAACCCAGGGTTATGATTTCTTCATCAGTGTTTGAGGACCACAAACAAAGATGCTGCTGCAAACCTGCGAGATTCTGTTTCTCTCATGCAAAATTACTCCAGCCATTTACAACACCCCCACCGCACCCCCCACAAAAACAAAAAGCAAAACAGTAAACAACCCATTTTACTATCCTTAAGCATTCAATATGATAAACATTCAAAGTAAAAAAAATATCCATAATTAACTACCATGCTGTCATAACCAGTCGTAATATCTGGTGAAACCGACTTTCATCATACTTGTAAGCTTCTGAAAATTCCCACAAAAAAAACATTTAAGAATGGTCTTTTGTATCTTTGAGACTGAATTTTATTTTTGAAATTTAGCAAGCATGTACTACATATTCTCAGCCACATTTAGTAAGTTGAAAATTAGTAGAAAGTTGTGACATACTTGAAAATTGATTTCTCACCAGACAAGATGCAAATATTACTGGGCATCAGCCATGTGAACAAGAAAAATACAGTTCTT
Source organism: Oryza officinalis (assembly GCA_008326285.1). Lineage (NCBI taxonomy): Eukaryota > Viridiplantae > Streptophyta > Magnoliopsida > Poales > Poaceae > Oryza > Oryza officinalis. The sequence continues at coordinate 45,176,316 of BDMV01000002.1, read as the reverse complement.
CCAGTTTCTATTACGAGAAATAGCAACAAACTGTATTACATAATTTCGAGTAATAATTAAGGAAGTATACCAACACCTTAAATCAAAGCTATCTTTAGACAAATAATACTTTTTAAACATGATTGATGAAGTTTCCCTCAATTTTTTTTTCTTTTCCCTAAAAAATCATGATTGACAAAGCCTGATAAACTGACATGTAGTTGTTCAGGGGTTCAAGGCTTGATGAACAAACTTATGATAGTACTGTAGAAACCTGAAAGCATCTGCTTTTCTTAACGAGATTGCTTCCATCCACCAAAGTCCTCAGGAAGACCACGCTGGCGAACATCCTGCATACAGCATAAACATTACATACTATCTGAAAAGCACTGCTATATTTGTTTTTCAGTGTGTTGAAGTTGAAGCAACACAATCATGGTCCCATCCAAACAGGCTTCAAGCCTTTAGCCACTACTCTGTAAGAGCAACTATAAAAGGTAATGGTAGAGAAGAGTAGAAACAGTACTACATGTCAATGATTCCTTTATATTAGATGCATTTTCCAAATGTAGGAAGTAAAGAAGTAAAATGAGACATGTTGAGATAATAACAGGCTGCACGTCCCACTGAATTTTTTCAAGCAAATGATTCATTAACTTTACTACTGCAGTCTACAACTCTATCCTAAGTTCCCAACAAAATGTACAATTGCATTTGAAAACGTACAAGTTCTGTCAAAACATAAGCCACTTTGCCGGCAGTGTCATGGGGGGTACAAGATGTAGCTTATTCTATGGTCAGTTAAGCATTAGGCCTTAAAGGTAGGAAATTATTGTTGTCCGGATCAATTGTTTCATGGATGCCAGAACATAAGCACCTACTCTTTAAAAGCCATTAAGAGAGGATGATTGCAGCTTGCAGAACTAGAAGTATTGGCATCCAGCTGTACACTCAAGTCAAAGCCCTCAAGGCTCATGCATTCAAGAACAAAAGAGCGGAAGAGGGGTGTCATATCACCCGCCCACATAGGGGAACCTTGGTGGTTTGTGGGTGATGCACACACCACAGGAAGAAACCAGTGGATTTTGTATTCCATTCACCAACTAGTTCGGCCCAGAAACTTGTGAAAGGTGGTTAATATATGTTACTATGATTTTTATTTTTATTTTTTGGTTAGCAGTCACCAATAACCAAAGTGATGATTTGAACGCCAGATTTAAGAATGCACTATAACTATATATTTTTAGCCAGCCTTTTTAGAAACTACCTCAGGAGTGAATGTGAGACCGACTTTGATTTCTCCACAGTAGTGTTCATCCTTCACAACATTATACAGAGTTGGTGGAATACTCCCTTCAGTATACACTGCTTCCAAAGGAATCCTGCAAGAATCAGTTCAATTGAGCATTGTAAGGAATAGTAAGGGCAATAACTTTAAGAGGGTTTACTCTGAAATGATTCCGAAACAATTGATTTAACAACAGTAATGGCAGGATTGTAGACATGGATGACTAGATATGCATACGTTGCTTCACCAACAAAGTCGTCGGCTGAGCCAGTATCACTGTCCAAGAGCTTGATCAACAACTCTGTAGCTTTGTCAGACACGGTGAAGACAAAGTTTTCGTTCCATTCAGGGTTACTTCCTTTGCCTGCATAAGTGGACCATGTTACAGCCAGGCAAATTCAAGGCACATAACATTAGAATCAAACAAGTTCTAGGAGGTAGCAGCAAGGAAAAAAAAATTCTTTAGAGAAGTTCTGGTTATTACAAATATTTGAGAACCATTTTTTGTTCATTATTCCTAATTAGTGCTTGTTTTGCTTCCTTACCGCTACACTTATCATTCGATCATAGAACATCATGCATTTCTAGCATTCCACAATCCACATAGCAGAAGTTGCACATGGCAATGCATTCTTTTGGTATAATTCTGACAGTCAGATCGTTCCATTCATCCGCAATGCACCACAAGACTAGTGCAAAAGATGTCACATTCCAACAATGCATAAGCAGAATGGTTGAACAATAATTCCAAAAAGGAAGTAAACTGATAAGAGTATCCACCTGATGCTATACTGCTTCTCTGCTCCTGTGAACGGCACTTGAGAATTGCATATGGATCCATGTTGCCTGCACTCAATTTGCCAACGAAAAAATCATAACCTGGAACTTTCTCCAACTTCAAGAATAAAATGTCAAAGCAACCAACAAATGCGTCCAATTTAAGCACTCCGACACTCTCATTGTCAGAAGCTATATGCCATCCTGATTCGGTAATTTATTGCATTCCATTTCACAGTTAGTAGCGACAAACATTCATGGAAAATAATTACGTTGAAACCACTAGCCACACATACATGGCAAAGCCTGAAACTTTATTATGCACAAATGTTATGCCAGGGATCAAATTACAAAAAGATCACGATAAGCCCACTTAAACATACTAGGACTTCTTGTTTTTGAGGACTTGAATGACGAGTGCCCTACCAGCCTACCACCTGAAATCTGTATATCTAATAACTAATCTAATCCAGGATATTATTTCCCTACTAAGGCAGGTACTACTGGAGTGCCAATTGCCGAAGAAGTGATCTGATGTGGACATGTGGTCAATCGATCAATCAAGATTAGCAGCGTAATTAATAGTCCCAATGGCCCGGTCCCCATCGATAGAGAAGAGAATGGACCTCATTAGTCATTACAGATACATCACCCGGAAGTAAGCAGCTAGCTAGCAGTACTAGTATCATCTTCCTCAACACAAAATGTTAGCCCCAATTAAAGCGATCGATCGATCGATCAAGATTAGCAACGCAATTAAAATCCCCAATCACCCGGAAGTATCTTATTATTCCTCGTACCAAAATTAAGGATGCTACTCGTACTAAGCAAATGCGTTTAAGGATTAGGAATGAAGCTGATGCGTACACAGATAATCGGTGTTCTCGAGGCCCTTGGCCCCGACGAGCAGCACCTCCAGCGTCCCGTGCACCATCTCCTCCTCCTCCCTTCTTCCTCCCTGTCGCGCTGCAGGCCGCTTTGTTGCTGTGCCTGTGGAGCGAACAGATCGATGGTACGCAGGCGCGGAGATCCGGATCTCGGAGGGTGGCTCATGGCTGTGGCTGCCCTTAACTTATGCGCGGTTGGCTGCTCACCTCGCTCGCCGGCATCCTCGGAGCGCCCCCTCCTCTCACCCCCACGAAGAAGATGGAGGTGGCGCATGGCATGGGTCGCCATCGGCCTTCTCCCCGCCGCTTCTCGCGCGCCAGCGCAGATGCCACCCCCCCCCCACCCCCCCCAAAAAAAAAAAAACGAGGAGAACCCGACGCGCCGCCGATGCTTCCGCGTGCCATGTCTCGCGCAAATCCATGGCTCGTCGCCGCGTCGCTCGCCGGCAACGAGCGAGGCGGAGGGTTAGTGGTGGGCTTGCTCGCTCCGCATCCCCCAGACGATGGGCTCATGGGCCGTTTGGGCTTTCTCCCGTAATGGGCCGGCCCAGGCGGGGACCCGCGGACCATGCTTATCTGTCCACCTCACTCAGTCCCATCCCCACCAGACTCGTCGCCTTCCTCACCGAACCCGCAACCGCCACCGCCCGTCCACATCCGCCGGCGCCGATGGCCTCCTCCGTCCTCGCCGTCTCCGTCGCCAAGCCAGCCGGGTTCCCTAGCGTCGCCGTTGCCGCGGTAACCCCGCAGCGTCGCCTCCTCACGCAGTGCCGGGGCGTCCGCGCTGCCCCGGTCCGACTCCGCTCGGGACGCGCCCGCGGCGTGTCGGTGGTGTGCGCCGCCCAGGGCCAGGAGACCTCCTTCCAAGGTATTTTCCGGCGTCTTTGAGAGATTAGAGCTGTTGCCCTTGCTCGCGTTAGATTCATGCGTCGATCCGGGGGGTGAAATGGTGCTGATCTAGTTAGGTCGTCGTACTGGTCGTTGGTTGCTCACTGGCGTTCGGGATTATCCGTTTAGACAATTCGGATGGCGATCTGCTATGTTTGTGGTGCCTTACGTGGAGTTAGGGCTTTCGGAATTATTTTGGCTTAGGGTCTGGTTTCTGTAGTTGACTCGGCGTTGAGGATTTCTGGATAAGAGAACATTGCAGCACGTTAGCACAGTGTTGTGACACCACCTTGAAGGTATCATTGTGTAACAAACTAACAATCTACACGCAAAGGCGCAATTATGCTTGCTCTACTGCATTCATCTGTGCATATAGGCACGCTGCATTGCCTCCACGTGTTCTTGCGCAATGGACAATCTGTGCACCAATTGTGCTTGCGTGCGTGGAGATCAACAAGATATGTACTTACGTAAGGTACATGCGAACAAGTAGTAAATCGCATACTCAAGGCCTATCTATATATATTGTTTAAATTAAGATGTGTCTATATATGTCCTTCATGTTCCGTTTGCATGTATGCAAAAGTAAGGAAATTGTGTTGGACCTATTAACAACACATAACATTTCTTGTGTTGCAAGTTAGAAGTTACTTCCTGTGTTCACCTTTTGAAAGCTCCATTTCTTCTCATGGTTGTTTGTAACTATAGGGCACTCAAATGTATTTCTTCCTCTAATATCCCTGGTTGCAGCTAATAAACCATCAATTGCATGGTAATTATTTTTCCAACTTGAAGAGCAGTTAGCAGCTTGCTATTACATGCAGAGGTTCTCAACAAACATGCATATTGCATTTAATAAGGGAGATGCGCATTTTTTTTTACCGAGGATGTGCAAAGGTTTTGTACAAGAATTCAATGGGTTCCTCAAGACCCACATACACCAAATCATTTACATAAGTTAGGTTAACAAATTAAGACAGCCCTGAAGAGTATGACTTTGCCCACAACCAGGCTGATTGCATGACTGGAAAAGTGGAAAATACCGTAACTTCCACCTCCCTCCGCAGTTGGCACTCCTGCTTGATGTTCTCTACAGATCTGCTGTATGTGGTAAAAGTTAGTTTAAAGATGCGATTGTTATGCTCCAGTTAGATTGTTCTAGCTGTCAGTGTGACAATGGAGTTTAGACCAACCACTTTGGATTTAGGAACTGCTCCTTTAATGGGCAGTCACCTATCATGCAAGGTGATTTGCAGTGACAGAACAGCACTATCGCTGCTAAGTGCTAACCCAATCCACTGAAGATCTTCCAATTGCACCTGTCTTGCGTACACACAGTAGACCAACAAATGAGGCATCCTTATAAATTTGATTTGCTCATTTGTCTTTTAGCCCAAAGCAAGTACACTGTACACCTATATAAGTGAATGAAAGTAGTACACATAGCTATTTATGACAGCAGTGCTAACACAGATTTGTTCTCAAAAGTACAGATGAGCTGCACTTTATTCAGATCTAAATTCTAATGATGGTTTGACGGTGCAATATGTGGATCATGTCATCTTTGTTGGGCTCAAAAAATGTTTTATTTTAGTCTTAGTACTAGCTGCATGTATTGAAATATCACTTTATTCAGAGAGGCATTGTCTGTTTCATTGAGAGAGGCATGATTGGAGAGGTATCCACCATCCAGATATTTGATATAGGTCTAATATCTTGAAAGATGGGAGGGACAAGTTGGTTTGACAGAGGTATTGGAACCTTGCCTGAATAAACTTAATCTCTGAGATGTTGCAGGTAAATCGTTTAAAAATTAAGATACTTTATTACATTTTGAGGTACGTCGTATGGGCCTTGAGACCAGACTTTTGGCTATATGTTCTTGTACACACACAAGGCTCTTGAGAAACAATGTTGTACCATAACTTTGATTCTATGATTATAAGGTACATGTTGTTTGTGTCAATTTGCAGTAGTCATTTAGGTGGATTTATGCTTGCATGGTACTACATCTGTTTTTGTCTGAGAAAGTTAAAGGAAATTTACAAGGTGGAAATAGAAAATAGAAATCCATGCAAGCAAACTCAACAGCTAGCTTGCAAATGCTCAGATGCCTTGAGTGCTGCAGGAGTGCTTAGATGACTAGTAAAAGAGGTTCTCTAAGATGATATCTGTTTTATAGAGTCACCACCTAGAGTTTCCTTAGTAAGTCCACAAAAAAGGGTTTCCTTACTAAGTCCACAAATAATAATTCCTTACTGAGTCCTAAAAAAAGTTTCCTCACTAAACCCTAAAAACTGGTTTCCTTTCTAAGGCTTTATGGTCAACACTTCTCAACTGAAAAAGTTAAATAGCCTCCAATTGTTATGCAAGTATGGTTTCTAAGTGTATGCTTCCTTCATTGTTTCACTTCCATATTTCATTTCTGTTTGTGGGACTGCTCTATTAGCTATGGCAATATTTTCTATATAATGGCACAGTTAATTATGTCTGAATGCAGAATACTGTGGACGAGCTTTCAGGCCCAGGGACATTCCCCTTACTAATTTTTCTGATGACAGGGGGCATTCCCCCAACTCATGCTTATTCAGTTTGTGGAAATTTTAAATGTTGACCTGGGCCTATTCAATTTCATTGAACAACTTTTATGTATCCCCATTTTGTGGTGATTAATATGCTCTTAACATAATTCTTTTGCAGTTCCTGACGTGACTAAGTCAACATGGCAGTCACTTGTGGTGGAGAGTGAACTTCCGGTTCTCGTTGAGTTCTGGGCTTCATGGTGCGGGCCATGCAAAATGATAGATCCTGTCATCGGCAAACTTTCGAAAGAGTATGAAGGGAAGCTGAACTGCTACAAGCTCAACACTGATGAAAACCCCGACATTGCAACCCAATTTGGGATAAGAAGCATTCCCACAATGATGATATTCAAGAACGGTGAGAAGAAAGACACGGTGATTGGAGCTGTGCCCGAGAGCACCCTGGTCAGCAGCATCGACAAATATGTCGAGAGGTGAAATCTCAGATTAAATATTTTTCTAGGCAGTTGGGCTTCAACCTTCACGCCCAGATGGATATATTGTCATCTATGAACTCCATTTCTTTTCGAGAATAGGCAGGAGAATCGTAAATTATGGAACCCCGGTTTGGTAGTTGTATGTACATAATAATGTGATAACCGCCAATAAATGCAATTCAAGGCTGAGCCCTGCGTGGCCTTCTGGATCGAAGGTATGGAAGGTTGCTTCGAGTTGCCTGTTTCATTCATTGGGTTGTATACTACTACTAAGGCCCTGTTCGGAACTACTACAGGATGAACTTTTAATATTTATGACATGTTTTTCAAACTGCTAAACGTTGTGTTTCGTGCGAAAATTTTCTATATGAAAGTTGTTCTAAAATATCAAATAAATTCATTTTTTAAGTTTGTAATAATTAAAACTTAATTAATCACATGTTAAGGTCATCTTGTTTTATGTGAAACATTTAATCTTCATCTTTATCTTCATTTTCATTTTCAGAGATTCAAACATCACCTAAATGCCGATTGCCGATATGATAACCATATTCGGCCGCATTGTCATTATCAGATTTTAATAGATGAAATGTTTGCCAGGAGTGTGGGCATGAATGTTTGATCAACAGATCAAGCATATGTTTGATCTAGAAGGGCAACTAGGCTATTCACCATTCCTATTCGGCTGTTGCAGCGAAATCAAGTCCTATCGTATACTCGAGACCTTTATTTCTTTTGAGAGAGACCTGGCTGAACTAGTGGACGTGGAAATCAACTGGCGGCCACAGTAAGTAGTACAGTACTTGATGAAATGAAAGACAGGGGAAAGTGACCACAGACTGGCACATGCTGTTCTTTCCACATGAGCTCGCATCACGTAACATACTGCCCCGCTGCACGGCTGCCCCAGGTACCGCGACATAGCCACTCGTGAAGTCGTGAACTTTTCGTCGGCAACTCGGCAGATTTGCGTCCTTGACGCACAATAATTTGCCCGTCTCTTGCCTGGCGCGACAGGCGATCTACTCCACCTGACACACAAGCCAACTGATGTGCACTCGGAATGATTGCTCGGGCCTCACCTAGGTCCATCTGCTGCGGCCACCCGCGAATGCAAACTTTATCATTATTTACCAACAAATATTATTATATTTGTTTAAGTCAAGGCGATATCACACCTTAGCAAGCTTAGCGAATCTTGTCATTTTTTTTAGCCAATGACGTATGAGGTCTAGTTTATTAGAAAAGAATTTTGTCATAACTATGGCTACAACCAAACAGCTACTAATGTGATTAAACCTGTCTGAGCGATGAGCGATTGGCATTCATAAGCAATAAACAGATGGACATTCATCCGAGCGAACAATTTATTTTTTTTCGGGTGATTAGAATCCATCTTCTCGGGTGAGGCCACTGAGGCGTCGTTGGCTAACTGTTCCTCCTTATCCTGCGAACCGACGGTTCTTTTCTTTTCAATTTTGCAGGTGTGCTTGGGAGAAATGGTTATCCACTTCGTGTGTATAGCTTTGTACCTGTTGATTATGGTGTAGAGTACACGAAACGGGATCGCTAGAGCTAGTGCAATGATTCAGATCGATCAAAACTGCCCCGGTTAGCTTCCGCCTACTGGCGACGACAATCACGTCGTGATCAGCACGAGTGACGAGTGCCGCGATGCAAGAAGTCGACAAGAAAAGCACGGACAGTTTGGTCGCCGGGCAGTTCGAGCTAGCGTATGGCGCATACGGAAGGGTCGCTCTCGTGAAACGGCGAACGATCTCATCGTGACGCGCGCGCGCCGCGGCGGCGGCCGTGGCGCGCCGTGCCGTGATCCCGTTGGACCTCTCGCCCCAACCGCGTCGCGCCCATTGGCAACGGTGGCGTACGTAGCGACGATGTGATCAACGGCTCGTGACCTCACGAGCAACCACAAGAGAGCGATGGGCGATCGGCATTCATACGCACTTGCGTAACGCAAGTGCGAGTTTATCGCCTAGCAATGCGTGCGATGAAACGGGGCACGATGATTGACCGGATAAGGGGGATCTCCCCGCACCACATGCCAACAAACTCCAAAATCTTCGATGGGCGCGTACGTGTGTGCAGGAGAAGGATTGCATTGTTGTTTCCACTCCCTTTTGTTTGCCTTTACTCTCCTTTTTGTTGCCTTCCGTGGCCCACAATTTTGAGGCTTTGAGCCAATGGACCAACAACCCTACACCCCCACTACCACAAAGGATCATCATTTGTTCACATTCTTTGAATAAAAAAAAGGCTATGTTTATCCTCCATTGTCCAAAAAACAATATGATTAAGTTCTTGGTCAAGAAAAACAAGATGGTTATGTTTATCCTTACAAAAATATCAGAGGCGACGACCTTTTAGAGAATCAAATCCAATAGTCTAATTAGCAGGAGCAGAGCAACCCACCAAACAAGTAGAAGAAGAAAAAAAAAGGCAGGGGAACCGCTTTCCCTTGGGCAACGAAAGCTTCACGGTGAGCGAGGGAAAGAGAAGAGAAAAGAAAAGATAAGAAAAATCTCCCGTTCGCCTCGTCGCTCCCCGCGAGGAAGGCAAGGCAAGGCAGGAAGCCTCCCACTTCGGCCTCCGCGCCGGCCACTGACGTCGACGGCGAACCACTCGTCTCCTCTTCTCCCTGTTGCTCCGAGTCGTCGTCTCTGCACGGACACGGGAGAGAGAGAGAGAGAGAGAGAGAGAGACAGGGGGGAGGCGGACGTCCGGCGTGCGGTACAGCTGCTAGCTAGCCAGTGCAGGTCAGCCACCAACCATACTCTTGTTTGCTGATTGCTCCGTGTGCTTGTTGATTGTTGGTGATGCGATGGTGTAATGAACTAGTGATTTCATCTGACCGTGTTCTTGGTTTTAGTTGGAGCCTCTGGTTTCTATTTGCTGGTATATAACTAGTGATCTTATCGGATCGTGTTCTTGGTTTTGAGTCGGCACCTCTGGTCTCTTTTGCTGGTGACTGCTGTTATTTCAATCGATCAGGTGAATCTTGCGAGTTCGAGTGCATATGATTCTGTTTGTAGTTGGTTCAGGGTTGGAGCTTCGCTCTTCTTGTTTTTTAGCCATGCTTCTAGATCATTTAAAAAATAGAGAAATGAAATGAATCACTGATTCGCAATGGCCAATGGCCGGGTTTCGTTCTTGGTCAATCATACACCCGTGTTCTTTCGACTTGTTGATGGCTTGAAGATTACATTATGTTGTCTTTGAGCCCAGCACAGCTTCTTATAAATATGAATTTTGCCACTTTGGTCAACTAATATTGTACATTGTAGGCAGATTCGAAATTTTAAGCCGTCGTAGTGTATGTGTGTTAGGACAAGAAATCATGTCAGTATCTTTGTTCTTGGTTTTCATTTAATCAATCAACATACTGTTACTAATCTTTTAGGATAAACATGGTGGCAATTATATGCCTTGGTTTCTCCATCTTAATTCATTTGCATGCTAAACAGAAGTTTGTTGCTAGTATTATGTTTCACCCGTTTGTTCTTGTGATTTATCTCAAGGCCGTTTACATGTGGTTATCCTTTCTTTGATGGGAACTGTAACTGATAGCATCTAGTCTGTATGTAACCTTATAGTAAAAATAGAAGGAATAATTAGGATGTTGCTTCCACTCTTCACTTACACGTCGATTGAGTATACCTGATAAATGTGTAGATGGAATGATTCTTGTTTGCTACTAGCTAGGAGTAAGTTGATCCGAATAATCTATATCTGTATAAGTTTAATCGTATTAATTGATATTGGGGCACACGAACAATTTGACATTGAACAGCTGCACCAATGCAACTAGGCATTGCACAGTTCTACTGAACTTTTCTGCTGGTACATTTTTATTTGTAGCCTTGGGGTACCATTAGCAATTTTGTGATGTCTCTTGGTTGATCACATTTTCATGATTCGTACTATTCATCAGTGCTTGGTTCTTGGCCACAAAAACGCTAGCTGGACAACTGTAGAAAAACGACGTGCTTGGAGCTGTATGATAAGGAAAGGAGAGAAATGCACATAGGCACTTTAGTTCTGATTGCACATATCGTCTGTGGATATGGGCTAATATGATTTAAGAAAAAACAACTCCAAGTTGTTGGCCGAATATTTGTTGTTTCCTGATCTTATCACAAGATTGAATCATCATCATCATCTTCCCTGATCACTATATATGATTTAAAACTATATAATAAGAAATGATATGCTTTAAAACAATAGTTTCTTTGGTTGTGTTCAGTTGCTTGAATACGTCAAGTGCTACATATGGAGTCGGGAATCTAGTTAGTCCATATATTATTACACCACTTCATCGTTTGCTTTTCGGTTTATTAACATAGATAAAGAATCGATTGACGGCTCAGTTTCTTTGAAGGGGAAAAAAAGAGATAAACATACTTAAGGAGCAAGATCAGGTTGGCCTTTGGGGTCGGCAAAGCTGTCTTCTTCTCCGTACCATTCGGTTTGTGTGGTCACTGGTCATCTCTTTTTTCTCGACAAAAAATAGTGCTAATCCGGTCAGTGTTTCAGCAACCTGGTGGCGTTGTCCAAATTAAATTGAGTGTAGGAAGCAGATTATAAATGCCGGATTGCTTAATTGCTTTCTTCTTTGCTTTCCTCTCAAGGCAATCGCAAGTCTATTTATAAAAACAAAGGCAAACTCTCTTCTTCTTGTTATTGTTTTTGCAAAGATAAAACAAATGCAAATTTCGGGTTGATAATTACGGGTTTTGACCTGTAAGATTATTGTATCCACTTCAAGTTGGGCAATCAGACTTATCCACTGGTGTGGTGACTGGTGAGCCTGTAAATCCGCGATGCAATCAATCATTAATGACATTTCTGCAATCTAACCACCGTAGTGGATGACTGCTTGTGATAGCCACATATAGATCGAAGATAAATTAGTAGTATTAGGTCCGAATATTTTATTTTGAGAAAAAGTAAAAATTAATCAATAGTAGTTTTCCCTTATACAATTTGCCCTGTAATTGTTTATATTTGGTATGGAGGCATGGAGCTTTACTTAAGTCTTCTGTTTTATCTGAAATATCTTGTCTGATGTGGGACCTTCTGGATTTGGACAGACTAGTTAGGACTAAACAATGTCCTCAGCCACAAATCCCTACGGTTTTGGTCTTCTTGTAGTTAGTTCCACTGTCCATTTTTGCTGCCAGCAGCCTATCACCAGCACACGAACCGGTCGTACAGACAAAACGGTACAACTTGCGTTGCTCAATTCTGACCGGTCATCGTACAGGTTTCGGTGACCAATCATAGATACTTTTATTGGTGAGAGATTGGTGTGGACAGTGTGCTTGTTTTTCTCTCTTGCTCGCTGATCAATTCATTTTCTTTTTGTCGTCGGTTATAAACTTATAATGGTCTGACATTCTTGTTAGTTTTGCAGCCCGGCGAACCATCGATATAAGGAAAGTTTTCTTTGATCAAGGTGGATGGATCAGCTTTGCACGAGTGGCGGCAGCGACAACGACAAGTCTTTGGCGGCCGGCGATGAGCCGGCGGTGAGAGTCCGAGGTGAAGTGCAGGCGCAGGCGGCGGCGGCGGCGGAGGCGCAAGGCGGCGGCTGCTTCGACTGCAACATCTGCCTGGATTTCGCCACGGAGCCGGTGGTCACTCTCTGCGGCCACCTCTACTGCTGGCCCTGCATCTACGAGTGGCTGGACCCGGGCGGATGCGACGGATCAGCAGATGGAAGGAACGGCGACGCGAGCTCGACGAGGCGGCGTCCCTGCCCCGTGTGCAAGGCCGCGGTCTCGCCGGACTCGCTCGTGCCGCTCTACGGCCGCAGCCGCGGCAGAAGCTCCAAGAGGGCGCGATCCGGCTCGGTCATCCCGCGCCGGCCGACCGTACACCGGGAGCCCGTCGAGCGACAGAGCGATCGGCGCAGCGACCACGGCGGCGGCGGACACCGACACGGGAGCACGGGACCCAGCTCACCAGTCCGGTCACCGTGGCGCGCCAATCACCATGCCGCCGCCGCAGCCGCCGCAAGCGCGCCGGCGCGGTTCGACGTGGTCTACCCTCCACCACCTGCTGCCGTGGGCGGCGTGAGCATGTTCCACTCGACGACGACGACCGGAGGGATGCTCGGAGGGATGGCCCTGGCGGTGCTCCCGTGGGTGTCGCGCGGGCAGGCGCCGGCGAGCGCGTCCTACCCGAGCCCGTACCACATGAGCCCCAGGCTGAGACGGCAGCACATGGAGGTGGAGAGGTCCCTGCACCAGATATGGTTCTTCCTCGTCGTGTTCGCGATGCTCTGCCTGCTCCTCTTCTGAAAGCGGCGCACCAGATGATCTGCACCTTCCAGTAGATCCAAGTTGTACTCCCAACTTGTCGTGTACATAGGTAAAAAAGAGGGTGTCATGCAGCACAGCACCGTAGCAGTTCCATACTGCCATGTCGTCCAAAGCAATCCTCTTGCAACTCCTCGAGCTGTTCTGATTTAGGGAGCTGCTTAAGCAAAGGCCCAAGTGAGTCGATGACTCAGTTCCAGAGATGCAGCATGCCATTTTGTGCATATCAGAGTTAAACAAGTGAGACCAAGGCGCCAGGCGTTCATTCATCTGCCGAGCGGACGCTGTTAAGTAGTGACACGATGCTAAAGATTACAAGAATGTTACTACTAGTAGTAGTAGTACTACTACATTTCTGTCGGACCATGGCCTCAGTTCTCTCTTCCTTCTGGCACTAGAGAAGTGTCAATAATGAGTTCGAAATGTCTGCAATGTGCAGACAAAACGAATGCAATGCACGTAACTTCCAAAGTTCAAATACCCAAAAGGAAAAGGGAAAGAACTACTGTAGTAGTAAGGTTCAAAATGGACATCAATGATGCAGCAGCTATGAACATCGACTTCTGTCAGTTTGTGTCATTGAGAGCCACCGCCTTTGTACATCGAACCTAATCCTGCTGGTCCTGCTTCTGATTAATTGGGATGAGGATGGTCCCAGGGTTGGATTCCTCTTCAGTCCACACAATCGATTTCTTCTCCAGATACTTCATCACCTGGCCAAATTCATCAAGTAAAAACAGTTCAATACCATGTATGTGCAGCACGTAGTTACAATTCTAAAGTCGTGGTATTTCGCACAACACGTTGCAGTCAAAAACAGCCACGCTCCTTGTCATATACAACCCATGGAATTATTACGCATTGATGCCTCCTAAGTCTTAACCTCAGCAAAAGCTCTTAACAAAGTTCATGCAGTGAATCCGGTGATTCAAACATATTATGCATTTCGCATTGTACCAACAAACGCTACAGTGTTGTTACCACAATGGAAAAACTAAGCTTGCAGAGTTCACAACCTGCCCACTGATAAATGAAGAAACTACTCAACTTGGGCACAAGTCTGCTAATCTAAAAATCTTGCTGCCAGAAAAGGACAAAAACAAAGCAGAGGGCAACGAACACTGAACATATGAATGCATGCAAGCTTCCACATCTTCGAAACAGCTGAGGAAATAACTCTGTACCGCCCCTACCCACAACTTCATTTTAAAGTTTAGCATGCCCTTGGTATACTTCTGTTTTGTTTTTTAAATATGTAATTTTAAACTTCCTGTTCCATAATTTGGCTAAAGGACTGGTCATAAGTCATAACCACTACTGAGTTACCAGGTGAACCTAATCACAAAGATGAGGCCCAATAAATAGTGGAATGAACTAATGATGTCAGATTTATGGAGCAAAATGCCACTAGATGCTCATATTAGCCAAGTTAACTAGGTGATATTTGTAGTTTGGATAAAGAACAAAGTAGTGCAGCCTAATAACTGGCATCTGAGTCATGCACACAGATAACTAGCAGATGAAGCAAAAAATTCAGTAGTAGTAAAGCAACTTTGATTAAATCACCTTTCTTCTTCTTTGTCCCGATTTGAAACTGCCATCCTCAGCACCAGTAATGACTTTTAAGTACTCAAAAGCTACAACATCAGGTAAATTAGATAAGACTACACACAAAAAAAATCAAGAAATGAAAAAGATTTATGTGCTCATCTCACATGGGATATTAGACAACTGTCTAAGATGAAGTCTCACGAGATTTGCTACATTGGCTGGATCTTGTCCACGCAGGTCAAGACACAACTCATTCTTTGACTCTACTTTTCTGCAAGAAGACCATAAACTTGGTAATGTAAGGTTTCCAAAAAGAAACAACAATCGTAATGGATTAGTCTCAGCTAAAATGCAGAAAGAAAGTGCACTTACTTCAACTTGACAATCTCCGCAGAAGATTTTTCATCAGCCAGCCGAGCCATCATGTAATAGTGTTTCCCCTTGATATCCAACAAAGAATAGCCAGTTAGTCATTTTTTTGTTAAAAAGTGGCCATTACATCAACAGATGAGTATATACAAGCTGAGAAATGTTTCTATGTTAGTACATTTTTATTTAGAGAATAGAAGCAGCTCAAAGACAGGCCAAATAATCGTACATTCAAATGTAATAACGATGCCCAATAGTCGCACTCATACACTCATACTGTCATACATAATAACTCTGCTGGCCAAGATAAATGTATTCCTCTACCAATATACCTATAGGTTCGTTTTTGATAAAAATGCATAAGACCCCAGGTTCAAAACCACTACAGTAGTATTAAATTGTGTCCTCTTAATTCTTGCTCAAGAAAATGATTACTTACTTGCCCAAGAAGATACTCAACTTCTTTCTGGTTACCCTCCCTAAAAGCATCAACAGCCTGGAATTTTCATTGAAAACTCTTCAACATAGACAAAATAAAAAACGATCTGTTTGCAGAAAATGAAATAAACATCAAAGCATAAAGAATCATCATGAAGCCCCCGTACCTTCTCATAGTATTGCTTCATCATATCCCAATGCTGCTTCGCAGCCCTACGATAGTTCTGGTAATCTTCCTCATTATGCGCAACTAGTTCTAGATACAAACCAAAACAATTTCAGAACAAATAATGCATTATAATTTTCCATGGAATACAGGATGACATAATCTGAATTCTGACAAATATCTTGCATTGATGCAGAGTGTGAAGACTTAAGAGACCAGTCAATTAGAGGCTTCATGTTAGGCGTTTTTATCACCAAATTATCAAAAGGTTTTGATTAAAAAAATATAAAAGGTTATATTAGTTCGAACTATATTTTCTGCTTGTAATCACAACTGTGTCCTCCGTATCCTTCATGAAAATATAAAACACAATGGATATCACTTGCTGACTTGCATAGTTTGACAAGATTTCATTAAGAAAAAGGAAAACAGATACAGTTCCCATAGTTGTCCTTGACTTAGTACAAACAAATCTGCTAACATCAGTACTAAGCTGCAAAACATGTACAAACCAACTAATAGCAAAAAATCCAGTGGATACATCACTGCAAATTCTGTAGGTCTATAATCATCCAGAATAACCATATGGATCTAATAATGTGATGGACATGATACTCTTATGTCCAAATTCCAAATAACTCTGCTGGTTCAACATACAGTAGGTAAACTAAATTAACAGTTTTACCCATTCATCACAGATTGTCAAAAGAGGATTTGTGAGATAGAATTCTACCACAAATGTTCGGTACAGGCTAAAGAAATGTGATATCACGTAGAAATGTAACTGGGAGCTTGGTATTGATGTTGGTCCTGATTATGTATTAAGAATACATGGCTATGCACACAACATCATCTTGAATTTTATGTTTGGCTTACTTAACAGAATTCTATAATTCAGAGTGCAAACTACTTTTGAAAGGTATCTCATATGGTGCAGTCTCAACAGTAAATTTTGTTGTAGGATACAATGTTGATGCAAAAAAGCATACAAATTACAATAAAAGATGAAGGAACAGAATATAACGCCAGTATATTCCTCATGAAGCACATAATTTAGCATAAAATTTTAAAATATGGAAGCAGAAGTATGTAACAATATACCTTTGCTAAGGATAACTTTCACTGGATAACGTTTAGTATCTGATGAGATGTCCTCAAGGGGTTCTACAACTGGTTTCTGATCTGGAACTCTGTTTCGATTTGCACCCAGTTCATATCTTTTTCCTATTGGTTCCTCCTCAGATCTTTCAGGTATAGTGAAGATTGACTCTAGCAACTCTCCTGGAGAAATCTGACTTGAGCTATGTCTCTTGCCTCGCAAAGAATAGGCACTGCCATTCCTACAAAGAAGAGTGTCGATGAAAGTAAAATAGATGTAGCCTTCATGATGGGAAGATAGGAACAGACCAATAACAAAGAGAAGAAGCAAGAACCTAAAGGTGGATTGTGATTCTAGGATGCTTCCCTTTGTAGAAGAGCATTCTACTGCTGCATCCTGCACCAATACATGACGGGGTAGATATCATTCAAATAATACCATATGAAACACATGAAGCATGCATTGTTGCTTAATATAACAGAGTGGTCTGACTTCCTTCACATACAATAGTAGCTGTATCAAAAAAATTCGAAGCATTAACCAATAACAAATTCTATTGCTCAGTTACCAATTGGAAATTCGGAACTAGCGATCTAACATCTTAACTGAGACAGCACATCAAGTTCTATGTCAATTAGTAATTACGAAAGGGCTGTACCATAAAAAGGTAAATGTACGAGTGCTAGCTATAACATGTACAAAAATAGATAAGCACCATAATTTTTCAATTGATGAGGTAAAATGGAATAGTAAATAAATCTGTACAGAAAAATAAGCATAAAGGAAGTTCAGCATAAAAAAGCACTAGAACATATATAATGGAGCATAAATACTTAAGACTTTCATCATATTTCAGCCAAGCAACATGGAGAAATTAACATGTTGTACAGGTACAAAAGCTCAATCCAGAAGTGCAAAGGAAGAACAAAGTCATATAACACGGTTGAAGTAGCGAAAATTAATTTAAGCTTGCCTGTGCTACATAATGTTTGTCTTCTGCCTTCTTGCCTGTATCTTTTGTAGAAACTGACATCAGTTCCTCCATGCTCTGCATAAATACCACGATTATGTTAGGTTTGCAAATGAGAAGGCACATCAAATGAATTATGCACCCTATGACCTAACTCAACAGAAAAAATCCATAATCTTTACAATAGTGATCGATTACTACCTTCTTAATGTCATATCCACAGCTTCCTGCATAAGAAATTAAAGGTAGTTAAAAACAGCTTGAAACAAGCAAGTGGAATATGGGGAAATGGTCTCACAAAGCACGCATGTGTTTACCTAGAACCTCACGGATCATGTCCATGCTGAGCTTAAATCCTTCTCCAAGCATAGAAAATAAAAATTCCTCAATATCTCTATTATTCAAAGTTTCTCTCTTTGGTGCAGAATCAGATTTATCAGCTTTCCCATTAAAATCATCTCGCATGTACTCTGGTAACTCAACCATTGGAGGTTTTTCCTTTCCTGATGCTCTATTCAAAGGTACTGTAGCCCTGGTAGATCCCTTTCCTAACATGCTGGATACGGTGCCAAATGAAGCACTAGACTTCAGCAATTTTTCCCGAGATCTTGCTTGGCCTGAACTCTCTGTACAGTTCTCTTCAATTGCCTCACCACTTGGGGGATGAATAGTCCCAACACTTGAGTCAACTTCATTGCTCTTGGCCATAGGAAGTTCAAGTTCAGTCAACAGATCACCAGCTCTGTTGACATCACCATTTGCTCTGCAATATGCCGTAGCTATATCATCAAGTGAAAAGGCAGAACTGAAAGCATCAAGCAATGCATTAAGTGCCCTTGTCTCGTCATCACTGGATGGAGTTTGTGAATGGCGAAGATCCATGGTGAGAACACTTCTAAAAGAACCTCAAACAATGTTGTCGAACCTGCCAAAAAAATCTGGCATTAACCAAATGAAACGAAGTACTAATGCTCAGAGTTATGCTGTAAATACTGAATACAAGGAACTGCTGAAAACTTTCAACAGAAAAGGTGAAATTCATATATATCCAGGGCCAGGTGGTTCATCCTAAACATTCCTGAACAAAGTTGTTGTAAGAGAACANCGCCCCCCCCCCCCCCCACCCCCCCAAAAAAAAGAGAGAGAGAGAGAGCAGGACAAGTGGTACGACTCCCAGTATGAACTACAGCTGATCTCAACCCCGGTTCCCATAAAAAAATCAACAAGGGACCCGCAAATGTTCTATCCGAGCCTATGTGATATTGTGATCAACACAAAACATTTGCGGTGGACACAAGGAAGAACTGTAGAAAAATATTCTTTCAATAACTAACACGGTTTGAGCACAGAAAGTCAGAAACACATGAAGGGTCACAAACAATACTATCATGATGTAACGCCCCCAAGCATCACAAAAGCAATGCAGCTGCAATCCGACACTACTCAAGGCAATCATCTCTGCAGATCAAAGAGAAGACAAGCGATCAGACACAACACGCCCCTGTATCAGCCGAAATATAGCTTCCAGCGACCCGGAGGCATCAAATCGAACAACTGATTAAAATGGCAAAAAAAAAATCGAAATACATTGGTAGGGGCGGATCTAACATGGGACATGGGGG
Organism: Oryza officinalis; assembly: GCA_008326285.1. NCBI lineage: Eukaryota > Viridiplantae > Streptophyta > Magnoliopsida > Poales > Poaceae > Oryza > Oryza officinalis. The sequence goes on along the minus strand of BDMV01000002.1, from coordinate 45,156,925 downwards.
TTCAGTTGAGCCCCAAACATTTTGGGAACAAGCAAACTGTTATTGGTAAAGTTTAATACCAAACTTTTTGGGAACAAACAAAATGTTATTAGTATTAAGGTTTTTCGCAAATTTCTAGAACAGAAGCTAGGGTTTAACGCAAATTCGAGAAAAAAATGCGTAGGTAGAGAGAGATGGGAAAGAGGATGCGCGTAACGGATGGATGCGGCGGAAGAAGCAGCATGAATGACGGCGCCCCTGCTCGCTCGCGGGATGGATGGGGATCGGCGCAGGCGGCGGCGGAGGAGGATGTGCTCACCAGGATGCGGCGGAAGCAGCAGGACGAGGGAACGACGGCGCCCCTGCTCGCTCGCGGGATGGATGGGGATCGGCGCAGTAGGCGGCGGCGGCGGCGGATGATATGCTCACCACGACGCGGCGGAAGCAGCAGGACGAAGGGCGGCGCCTCGGCTCGCTCGCGAGATGGATGGGGATCGGCCAGGGCCGAGGGCGGGCGAACTCACGAGGAGAGGGGGTCAGGATCCCCTGGAGCTGAGAGTTTGAGACGGTGGATTTTTTTTATATTATAATAGGGTTGAGACGGTGGATTTGGTACTTCAAAATCATAGCTATTCTTGTGTGTTTGTACGGATGAGATCAACTAAGACCAGTATAATCTTAGTATAATCTATTGCGTGCGCGCGCACTAAACTGCCCCTATCAGGCGAAACATCCACAAGCCATCCATCTCATGTGAGCCGCTTGATGCAAAAAGCAAAGCTTGATTAGAGTAGAATTAGAGAGAAATTGTTTTTTAAAGATGTTTTCTTCCATAATAATAATTACACTTCAGCCAACCTTAACAATTACACTGGCTGGATTTGGCAACAACTCTAGGAAATAAAACTCATCATGAATCTCCTAGAATCAGGGATTTCTAAAATATGGAGAAGGCTTACGAGGTTTAAAGGAAAGAGAAAGGTGGGTTTCATATGAGGTGTGATATGTGTGGCGGTTACAGAGTGTGTTAGGGGTTTTGTTTGGAAGAGTTTAAGATTCTAAGAAGCTAGCTAATGAGAATTTGGAGAAGTTGGGAAACCCAACTTTTGGCTTCTACGTCATTTTTTAGATTCTACAACTACAACTTATTAAAATCTGAGTGAAAATTTAGACTGTTCGAGAGAGTTTCTGGCAGCTACAGCTTCTATAAGAATCTCTAACTGTCAGAAACTCCCCCCAAACAGACCCAAAGTCTGCTTATGTAGCCGGATTCTAAGAATCTAAAAAAAATGGGTTTCCCAGCATTTGGTTTTTAGTTTATTTTCTAGATTAAAAAAATAAACTTTTTGAAAGGCTTTTGATTTTATGAGAAACTATAGATGCCAGAATCAATCTAAACAGAATCTGCGTTGTCCTAGTCAATTCGGCACTGCCAAGTGGGGCCCTAACAATTCAATGCCTTTATAAAAGCAGAGAAACTCGGTTTAGAGGTACTAATACTGCATTTGCTTTATGATTAGAAAAAGGATGATTTCAGTAATGCTGAACTGATGGATTATACAAATAAGGATAAAATTCTTATACGGTATGGGCAAAAACAAGGCAAACGTTTTTCAGGAACATTCCGCAACAAACCTTACCGTTTATTTGGCAAAGTCAAAATTTTTGCAATTCCAAATTTTGTGAGTGGAAGGGTAGAGAATTACCAAATTTAATTGTAAAGTTTTGTGTTTGGTTTGTTGTCTTACCAAAATAATGTTGCAAGGTTTATTTTGGCAATGAAGTAAACAGCACCAAAACATCAAAGCACTTTTCTATACCATACCTTGCTGATACTACAAAATTTTCATTCGGTGCCATGGTTACAGTTTCATGAGTTACAGTAACACTGAAACGCTGCTTCTAGTGTGGACGGAACAAAATGAATCAGTAACAATTAACAAAGAAATATCGACTTATCGAGTATTGTATCCCACTGCATACAAGCACACATGGCCATGTCTAACAACCATATATATGACCACATGCGCACAGAAAATGTCATCTGAAACAAACCAATCTAAATGCATAAATCTATGAATCTTTCTTCGGCGCCTTTCTCTTCATCCGGCTGAAAGGACCAACAGTTTGGTCCATGATGTACATGTATATCACCTGGCTCCAAGATTTGTATGATTTCAGGTTGTTGTAGTACTCTGGTGCGATTTCCCTTACCTTGTACAGTCTTGTTCCTGGAATTCTTGGGAAATCATGGTGCTCATTGTGGTACCCAACATGCCATGTCATCAGATTCAAAGGTCCATAATACGAATAAGTCTCCTGGTCTGGATTGAATACGTAGTGCTCTGAGATGAAATGTCCAGCCATAGGATGCATGCCACCACCAACAAATGTTGAGAGTATCAGATAAGCTAGTGATTTCCAACCAAAGAAGTACACCATGCTGGCATCAAGCGCAATCTGGATTATCAGATTGGTGAATTCCCACAGGCCAGGAGGTTTTGGCTTGAGGAACAGCGGTCTAAGGGCATAGAAGAACAGCTGGAAGACAACCCATACAGATTTGCTTAGAGTATTCTTAACAGCATGTGCCTCTGCTTGGCTGGGGATATCCATATCAATTCCATCAACACCTTGGAAACGGTGGTGCTCCAAGTGGTACTTCTGGAATGTAATGGACATGGGAACACCGATAGGAAGATTAGCAAATATACCTAGCCAGCGATTGTAGCTCGGAGTAGTGAATGCAAGATTGTGACTGAGCTCATGAATTGCAAGGAAGAGATTGTGGTTCAAAAAGGATCCAAAAAAATATGCAACTGTCAGTATCTTCAACCAACTAGCATCTCGGAGGAATGTAGCAGTCCATAGCTGAAGAGATACAACTGTAGCAATCTGCAACAAAGTTACAAACGAAGCAAAAACAGATGAGCATTAATTAATGGTGGAAGGATGTTTCGAATTAATACACATATAAATGGATATTTTAAAGATAATTCTGAATAGAGAGGTACCATACTCCAATTAATTTCATAAGACCACGAGTATTTCAAATTTTCAGTGGAGAGTATTACATCCATAGTGAGGAACTAAAAGGCAAATGCCATAAAGGGCATGGAACCTCTTTTGCATATGAAGCTAAAGCATCATGTTAGCAAGAATGGATAACCAGACAACTGACCATTACAATTCAAATCCTAACAGTGATCAGAACTATGAAAGGACTCCCTGGGTGGGGAGGCTTTTAGCATCCATATAGCTTGTCAGGTATCATACAGAATAGGCAATATGGTAATATAACAATTTGGGTTTCTCAAGCACACTGATCTCACCATAAATTCATGAAAATCATGGTGCACAGATTTCTGGAGCTTGAATGTTCAAAAATAGCAACGCATTATACTTCTAAGTACTCTTCCTATTTTAGTTAGGACAAGATTAGAGAAGGGTGTAATGAATGGTACTCTCTTTAGGTGTATAGGTCAACAATTGTGTGGAGCAGCATCCTGGCAAGTGACATATGTTAAGAGCTTTTATGCTTGTTAGTGATAACACATTTATTTTGGAAGTGGAGGCAGGAGGGGTCCATTTAAAGAAATTTGAATGAGATCCAGAGTGTTGTCACAGAACATGTGCATACTTTTTGTTGTTGTTGTTGAGTTAACTGTTAATAGAATAATTGGAAAAGAAATTTTCTGAACTGTTGACAGGAAATCTTTGAACAATTGGTAGCTTACTATACAGCAACCAAAGGAAGTGGCATGAGTAGATTCACAGTAAATCTTGGACGTTAATGGTTGGCCCAATGGCTAAATTGATTTGTGACAAGGTTGCTTATGGTGAGATGAAAGAATAAAATTAAATGCAGTTAGTGGGAAATCAATTGTATAAGTACTATACTAGATAAGACAAAATGTAGTTTTACATAGGATACAAAGATAAGTGACAAGTCATTTACCAAAGGACTTTGTGCCCGTGTTAATAGCATTAGATATGTTGGGAATTTGAGGTCAGTCCTTAACACCTGTCAAGGAAATATGATACTTCTAGTTGGAGAGTAGCAAAGAATTCCCCTTTTATTAAAGGAAGCCTTACTTATTCATGACTAATGCGAGTTTAGAACCTTAGATAAACACTACAGCTCCAAAGTCCCTATTCCAGTCCCCACCACCAAGAATGCATTCTGGTATGTGTAAATAAGGCAAGTTGTGTAATAATGGTTAAGCTTACAGAGACACATGGTGGGTGCCTCGCTGCAATGCAATTGGAAGCCACAATACATTTAGGCAGGGCAAGTCCTAAGAGATTAGGTCGTCCGGGACTATGGGAATGTGTATGCCTTCAAAGGAAGCAAGTTGGTAACTAGTGATATGAGGCAGCAATTTTATCCAGCAAGCAAGGCGTAGGCGTAGGCGTAGCAGATTCTGAGGCCAATAGAGCTGCTCAGTTATCATCAAATATTAGGATCTAAAAAAAAAACTTAACAATTTTGTGGACCAGCACCTTAAGGGTTTGTCTTCAAAATTAGAGGCTAAATTTGCCACTAGAATACCTGGAGTTAATCACAGATCTGTGAGCTCATTTATTCATTCACCAATATACTATTTGAAGTTTAGGTTATTATGACAAGCATCACTGACAACCACATGGCTAAAGACATTCTATATCTATGTAAGGAAATGTAACTACACATTTTCAAGCATGGAAGTTTGTCTTGTTGGACAGCACCACGCGAATAGAATAATTCGAGGTAAAGCTAGATTGTAAGGGATCCCAGATTGTAAAGGCAGGAAAACTTGCTAAGCTGGAACTGAAAAACAATCCAAGGATGAATTGTGAGAACTGACAAAATTTTCAGCCGTAGCATACAGATAGATCCCCACAAAAGGAGTCGTGAGTGCCTGATTAAAAACAGGCGTAAGGCGCAAAAACGAATAGATAAATCAACCATATCCAGGTAAAGAGTTGTTCCTAGATTCAGAAAACATGAAATATTCAGCTCTGAATAAACGAAACCAGCACCGGATTCAAATCCCAACGTGGCAAAGTGGGCCGCACGCATCGCAGCAAAAACAAGCAAAAACTCAGCAAACGACACAAAAGCTTCGCGAGGAGCACGTCATCCCATCCGAGCAAGCAATTCAGGACGCGCGCATTGCATCAAATTTCACCTAAAACAAAGCAGATCACGAAAAGAGAGAGATGCACTTAGCAAGAGAGAAGAGATCGTTACGGCACCTTGAGAAAGGCGAGCGGGTCCGGGCCGAAGAGCTCCTTGATCTGGGGGTGCTTGGCCAGGATCTCCCTGCGCCGCGACGCGTGCGGCTCGTCCGTGTACGACCAGAAGAAGTCCGTCGCCATCACCCCTTCCTCCCCCTCTTCCCGTCCATCCCCCATCGTGGCGCCCATTGCCACCCAAACCCCCACAAGCAAGGATCCGATCGACAAACGGCGGCAGCGGCGGCGTCTACCTCCACTCCTCGGAGACAGCGGCGGCAATGCCGGGACGGGGACCAGCGGCTCGCGCACGAGAGGGGGTTCTTGTCGATTTCGGGCTGGGGCTCCGGTTTCCCGATACGATGGGCCGCCGCCGCCTGCCGAGATGGGAGGAGGTTTCCTGTTCGGCTATTCCGGGGTCGCGGGGGAGGGAGAGGAGGGAGACGCACGCACCTGGCACGTGCGGTGCACTCCAGATTGTTGCCGCGGTGAAAGATGCGGGACTAACATGGGGGTTGGGCCCACCTGTCGGTGGCGGGATGGCCGTGGAATGAATGTGGACCGTCAGATCGTGCGCTAGCCGTTTTGGTCCATCCGTATGCCAAACCTAGCCGTATGTCTCGTATTCACATGCCAGGTTGTCGCTTAGCATGCACATGCCGAACCGTTCGTCCGTGAATCCGTCGTGACTATTTGAAGGGCATTGTTAATTTCTCGTGTGAATTAAGTGTTTCCAAATGTTGCTATTTAAAGTGGAATTTGATTTATCCTAAAACAACATGATAGAAGGTTATAGTAACAATGTCAACAACATTTTGAAACAGATGTAACAGTAACAATATGATTGTTTTGTTCTAGTTGCGGGTCTAGCAAAAAAAAAAAGGGGCAAATTGTTAATTTGTTATCTAACTTGGGACCATTTATATCCAAACCATCTTACAATTTGTTAAGAGTATCTTTAGAACATATTCAAAAGGTTTTCCCTAATCTATCTTGCTCCAACATCCACCTCGGACTCAAAAAGGCTTCAAGATTACAAGCATACAACAACCAACGCAAGTTGACAAATTAGCATGAGGGCCAGGTTATAGATGATTGGTAATGTAAAAAAGAAAATAAAGGCAAATTAATTATTAATTGTATGCATAATTTCAGAACAAATAACTGCAAACATCAGCTTAAGATCAACAATTGGAGTAATACATTAGTTGGTAACGAGGAAAAAAAAATCAAACACAAGATCAAACTTCAGGGTGCACAGGGAAGTAGGGAACAGAATACAGTTCATCTACCCTTGACACCACATATAAACCATACACCACACACTGGCACACATACAAGTACATATGCACTTAACCTATATATATAGTCCTGAGGATGTTTTCACCGGGGCCTCTAACCACATGGGATCCCAAACCTCCCAGGAAGGCAAGCAAAACACCGACCAAATCACGCTCTCTCTCCGCTTCGGAGAGGGCTACCTGGGCCCACATGCCAGTCCCACGCACTATCAGGCAGGTATCAATAGCTATAGCTACACAAACAAGTTGTACTCCAATCTGCCATACAAAACGACACAATTCATCCGAAAGTAAACACGCCGTATGGGCCTCCTTGGGGAGCCCAGCCAACGATACGTGGGCCGGGGGAACTCCTCTAGGCGAAGTTGAGTCGAGAGGTGTAGGTGGCCTTGGGGGTCCAGTTCTTGGGGATGACGTCCTGGGCCGAGAGGGTCTGCTTGGTGGTCAGGGTTGTCAGCCTCACCGAGAAGGGCCCCACCAGTGGGCCCGGGGTCAGGCTCCAGGTGGCCCCCCAGATGTGCTTCATGTCCTGCCACTGTGCCGAGTTTGCCTGCAACACGGCAAAATTGCAAACTAGTCAGTGTACCTTATACTACGTACTAAAATATGTTTGTTTTAAACAGTCACTCGATCGAAGTTTATAAAAGTAATGTATAAATATATTAGAAGTAAATAAAGAGATAAATAATTGTATTATGATTTGATAAAATGAGGGTATTTTAATCTTTTTATTTTTTATTGTTATGGGTGAAACGGGTGAGAAACAAGCTTTTTTAAAAAACGAAAAGAATATCATATACTTTATTTGTCCCAAAATATAAGAATCTAATACTAGATGGGATATTTACTAATAGTGAATAGTGTGTTAAGTAAGAAAATCAGAAGAAATGCTCTTTAGAATGAAGGATGGTAGGGTACTGTGTGTCTGATATCCAACAAAGCAGAGATGCTAGCCATGGCCGGTGAGTGGTGATAGTGGAGTTTATTGCGGGCCTTTTGGACGAAAAAAGGAGAGTGCATATGTTACCTTTTGTGCTCATATGGAGGAAAGTTCATGTTAAGAAAAGCGCAGCATAATTAAGCGAGAAGGGGGGCCAAGAAGGGCACCTGTTTTGGGCTGTCAACTCGAATGGCACCCATGATGGATAAAAGGATTAGGCTGAGTTCTTTCACTTATCTTTCAACACATTACTCTTTTTTTTCGCACGCACATTTTTCAAACTATTAAACGGTGTGTTTTTTTGCAAAAAAATTTCTATACAAAAATTGCTTTAAAAATTAAATTAATCCATTTTTGAAAAAAAAACTAATACTTAATTAATCGCGCACTAATGGATCATTTCGTTTTCCGTGCGCACTCAGTGTGTTCCTGAAACTAACAAATTCTTAATTGATATATGTTTCAGTATGCAAGGTGGAAAAAGTTGGCTGAAACCGGTAGGAGTTTGGAAGGGTAATAGTACAGTATAACAATAGTGTAGTAGGTAACATCCCCCTATATAAATGTTTTACTCATAAGCAAAACCTGTCACAGCTACTCCTTTCATCTTAAAATATAGCAAAATTAAACACATTCTAATACTATAAAATTAGTGATACAAGTTATTTGGTCTAGTAGTTTTTTTTGCACGGTTCTTTCAACTATAGATTAGTTGCCCAGGACAAAAGGGGAGCAACAAAGCAAAGGGCCTATATGCAACCCATGCTGCCTGTTCGTCCAGGAAATCATCAGCCATGTCTCCCAACCACATGTGAGAAGAGTGATCTACCCCTGACTCACATGCATGGCTGCCCTGAAAGCAGAGCGCTGTACCATATATTTAATCACCGTTGAGTAGAGCATGCAACTATGCAAGTGAGCGACAAGGGAATGCAAAGGCAGAAGCTGTACTATTATTACTTTCTCTGTCATTTTGACTTTTTTTTTCTCGTAACATATGATCATTCGTCTTATTTAAAAAAATAGTACAAATATAAAAAAAATAAGTTATGCTTAAAATACTTTTGATAATAAAAGTCACAAATAAAATAAATAATAATTTCATAATATTTTGAATAAGGCGAATGACCAAATATTACAGACAAAAACTCAAAGCGATAAGTATTTTGAGACGGAGGTAATATTTGCCCAGCCCTGAATTTGACAGCAATCGAGTTGGAACATTTCTGAACATTTCTTTACCTGTTTTAGCTGCATGGATCCAATGTCGCCGTCTCCGTCCTCGAATTCGACGAGAAGCGAGAGCCAGAAGGTCGTCGAGCCCTCGTTCACGTGGAAGGCAATGTTCTTCCCCCCGTACTTGCACGCCGTCCTAAAAAACGACGACGAACTCGTGAGCATGCAGCTATCGAGTTAGTAAAACCGTAAAAACTGTTTCCTCGCACGCTATTAATATGACAAATGTGAACTCTGCAGCTACCAGCTAGCATTGCGTTTTTTATGGTGTGCTGTGCCCTGCCCGGCCGGCCTCTTTTAATTTCTTCACGGTATCCAGAATAGCATGCAGTGAATCTGTGAATGGGGAGAAGTCATGGACACCGGGAGGTCGTGACAAGAGGAGTCATCGCATGGCGCCTCCAAGATCCAACACTCCAACAGTCTAACTACTGCGAGCGCAGACGCAGAGGCATGTGTACACCATGGTCCTCTCTGTACTTCAGATCTGACAGTGTCTTCCTCCGCATTTATGCCTCGACATTTTTAACCTTCGTGCCTACTCTAATTAATTAAGCATTCTGTACCATTGCCGGGCCGGGAAAAATACAGCGGTAGTACTAGCAGCAGGATGCGTACTTTTTTTGACAGAGTTCCAACTGGCTTTCTTTTCAGTTCCAAGTGGCTGCGTTCTCAGTAAACGTCAGGCATACCAACAACAACGTACGGACCACGACGTACGCCGTGCACGATCTGCCTCTCTGCTCCCTGGCTGTGTAATACTGTAGTATAATAAGCTGAGTAAATGTATTGTAGCTGCTCACCTGCGGTACACCACCGAGATCTCGCCTCGGTTCTGCAGCTGGCCGCCGTGGCCGGCGACGGCGAGCCTGGCGAAGGCGGCGCCGCTGAGGTCGAAGTGCGTGCGGCCGAAGGCACAGACACCGCCGGGGCACTCGTCGGTGACGATGACGGTGACGGCGCGGCGCGAGCAGATGCTGGCGTCGAGGCACCGCACCTTGTAGCAGGCGCCGCACCCCTCGCCGCCCTTGAACAGCACGGGGCTCACCGCGCCCACCCGAGTCTTCATCGGCACCACGTCCACCAGCGTCCCGTATCCACACGCGCCGCCTGCAAAAAAACGTACATACATACAGCCATACAGGTTACTACTCTGAAGTCAGAAATGCTCGGGTGTTACAGATACTACTTTTGTCCCAAAATATAGTAATCTATTTAGAATGAATCTAATCTTATTTTAGATTACTATATTTTAAAACAGAGATAATAAAAGTTTACAGCCGACCAGGCCATGGACAGCCACGGAAGAAGACATGCATGCATGATGCTTGCATGGACACGCAATGAACAGTTCGTTAATTTGGGCCGTAGTGTACCGGGTACTAGCTAGAAAACGGGAAGAAAAAGTTTACACATGGAAACATCTATCGTAGCCTCATGGTGGGCACGGGGTGACTCAGATCTGGTAACAATTTATACTGGCCAGTGGGCAGTGGCCACAGGGCAACGCGATCATTTGTGTGGGGGTAGCCAAGATGTGAATGGCTGTATAACGGACAGGAAGTCAGGAACTTTGTGAAGATGCGTCGTCAAGTGTGGTGCCCTCGTGGTAACAGAGAACAAACCTAACGTAAGTTCAGCATTGTCAGGTCTCAGGTGTGCACTTTATGCAGTTCGCCCATGATAACAAACGGTGGAAATTTTGACGTGCAAGTTAGTTAATTTCTCCTCCCGTATGCCCACTCACTTGTTTGCTTGTGTCCGGCGCAAAATATACCGGGAGTGTCGGTGGATTAAAGCGGCTGGGTCGTTTTCCTCAGTTTTCCGTGTTGGTACGTTCCTAGCTACTCGTAAATGCCGCAAAGCTAAAGGACCCGACACAGTGGCACGGCCTAGGCTCCACGCTCGTGTGCCGGCCATTATAATCTTTCATAAACACGAATCTTAGTCTCCGGACGCGCCCGTCCTAGCGTGCGTGGCACTAGTGCGGGAATGCACGTAGGCCCGCCGAAATTCCGTGCCAACTACCGAGAGGAGAGGCGCCAAAAATGTGCCAACGGCTAGAAGTGCTCCATTTTCTTAGGAAGCTAGAAAGACTGCAGCCATAGGATGGGAATCTGACGGTTAATACCAAGCGTTGATCTGGAATAATTCTCGATCGGTTAGTATAATCATCAAAGGAGAAAAGAACGAAAACCCTGATGCGTCAGTCGCAGCGCGCAATGCGTGCATTCTGCACAGGTGACCGAAGGCCGCCATTGTTGAAGACTTGAAGCTTAATTTTCGCGAACGTAAATTAATTAAGATTATTTACTCTCTTGAAAGGTAAAGGAATAAGGTCAATGATGTCGTAGCTGCAGGGTTTAATTAAGTGGTAGGAGCTAGAGCTCACCGTCGCTGCCGTCGCCGTCAGCGCTGCCGTACCAGGTGGCCGTGGCCGGGTGCCACTCCGGGTCCACCACCCTGTGCGCCGCCCCAGCCTCGCCGGAGTCGAAGGCGAATGCGGCGGACAGGAGAGAGACGAAGAGCACGGATCGTGTCAACATGGGAGCAGACGAGCTCGAGGAGAAGGCTGCCATAGCGAAGAGCTAGCTGTCGCTACTAGCTGCCGTCTAGTCTGTGCAGGAGCAGCTCACTCTCACCCCCCCTGTGCGTGGGTCGCTTTTAAGCCTTCGAGAAGACCCAGTCCCCGAAGCTCTCTGAGAGAGAGAGAGCTCAGGGATGGACGCTAGCGCTCTGCACAAATGGCACGAAAGGGACACAGGGGAATGGGGATGCACGGGCCTGCAGAGTACACTAGGGTGGTGGCTGGATTTATAATGTGTGGACAACGGTAGAAAAAAGTTGGTGGTGGCATGCAGTTTTTGTACATGCATGGAGGACTAGTGCTTAATCGATCGACATGGGTAACCCCAGCCGTCCGTTTTCTCGGTTGCTGCTATAATGGGGCGAGCTTGACTTTTGTCACATGATTGATGGTGGGCTTGCTTATTGTCGTACACGATAATTAATCCCACTGTTGATATATGTTTTGATTTTTGTATGAGTAAAGTTGCCCGCTCTGGATTTTCATGCAGTAAGTATAAGCCTCATTTAAGGTACAAATTTTACTTCAATTTTCATTAGCACTTTTTTCAAACTAATAAACAGTATATTTCATGTGAAAACTTCCTATACAAAAATTATTTTAAAATATTAAATAAATTTATTTTTCAAGTTTAAAATAATTAAAACTAAATTTATCATGCGTTAATGATTATCTTGTTTTGCATGAACTTACTTAATCTTCATTTTTAGTGAACTCAAACGGGCCAAAAGTACTCGATATTGGCACATAAATTATGAAAAAATTCTTCGTATCTAAGCATCCAAATTTGGATTCATTAATTTCTATCTATTCACATCCACTACTACAAAAACCCTTACAGGGATCGACCTTATAGGTGCCGGTACATTTAAAACCGGCACCTATAAGCCTTTTTTCATCTCCCCACGATAAAAAAAATATAAAACCGGTACCTTTAAACAATATAGGTGTCGGTTCTAAAGAAAAACCGGTACCTATACTATAGGTGTCGGTTTTTTTTAATAGAACCGACACCTATAATATAAATATAGGTGCCGGTTCTTAAAAAAACCGACACCTATTAGAAAAACCGGGTCGGTCGCACAGTGTCGCGTCGATCGGATAAGGATCCTTATCCGATCGGCCGATCCACAGCGCATCCATTCGTCGGCTCTCTCTCTCTCTCTCAGCGCTCCACCAGATCGGCCGCGGCGGCGTTGGCTCTCTCTCTCTCTCGCCCCTCCTCTCCCTTTGCCTCTAGATCTGGTGGAGCGCCGGCGGATGACGGAGGAGCGGCGGCGGCCAACGGAGGACGTGGCGGCTGGCCCGTCTGGGTGTGGAGCCGGGCGAGGTGGCGGCAGCGACGACGGTGGTGTGGAGGCGGCGGAGCCAGCCCCCTCTCTCTCCCGGCGGCCCTGGACGATGAGGAGGAGCACGGCGCGGCGTGGCGCTGCCGTCTCCATCGCTCGCTGAGGCGTTGAGGCGGACCTGGTGGCGATGGTGGCGGTGGAGGCGAAGGAGGAAGCTCGCCGGCCAGCCCCCTCTCTCTCCCAGCCGTCCCTCTCCAGATCTGGGGAGTCCAGCAGCGGAGGCGGCGGAGGAGGCTCTGCGCTGGAGGAAGGAACACTACACCAGAACCCTACGTCTGTGACGGCATACCAATGACGGGTCTATGGATTGGTCACAGATGACCGTCGCCTTTGACGAGTCCTTATGTTTGCCGTCATCGGTGAGACATCCGGCTGCGGCCCGTCACAGGTATCACCTCACCTGTGACGGCTCGGAGCCGTAAGCCGTCACAGAAATACCAGTGACGGGTTATTACTCCCTGGCCGTCACAGGTATCAACCCACCTGTGACGGCCAGAGAGTTATAACTCGTCACAGGTAATTGGCCGACACCTTTGACGGGCTGTATTTATTTAACCCGTTTGAGATGAGTTGGATCTTTATAAATACCACCCAACTGCCAACTGCTTTCCATCCCGACCAGTACACTGTTCACAATTCGGTTGGGAGGGCAAGGGGGGCGAATTTGTGCTGAAATTAAAGGTAAAAAATAAATTATTCTCCCTTCATTTCCAATTGATCATCATATAGTTTTATTCCTACGTCGTTGATTGCAGATGAATCGTAGTTGGATGTACCATGTTCATCGTTCGTCTAAAGAGTATAAGGAGGGGGTCACTGAATTCGTCACATTTGCGGACAATGACAGAAAAAGCAGGATGGCCATGCACATATTGTGTCCATGTAACGACTGTAAGAATGAACAGATATTCCATGATAGTTCAGATGTGCATTCTCATTTGATAAGGAGAGGTTTCATGGAGAAATATACATGTTGGAGCAAGCATGGAGAGCAAGAGGCACCTGATGTCGCAGCTGAAGAAGTGCCGGATCAGGATGTAGTGAACGCCGCTGCAGCTCGAGAAGGCATGTTTGTACCTTCTCCATTAGGCGGAGAGACCATAGATTTTGACACTCAAAGTTTGTCTGAAATGTTGCATGACGTTGAAGACGCAGATGGCAACGACAGAGATTTTGAGAAATTTAGTAAGTTGGTAGAAGAATGTCATATGCCTTTGTATGATGGATGTAAGTCGAAGCACAGCAAATTGTCATGCGTGTTGGAACTCATGAAGCTTAAGGCAAGTAATGGTTGGTCCGACAAGAGTTTTACAGAACTTCTTGAGCTGTTAAAGGACCTGTTGCCAGAGGGAAACAAATTACCGCATACGACATATGAAGCAAAGCAAGTCTTATGTCCGTTGGGCCTGGAGGTGAGAAGAATTCATGCTTGTCGAAACGACTGCATTTTGTATTACAAGCAATACGCTGACTTGGATGTTTGCCCTGTCTGTGGGGCTTCTAGATACAAACGAGCAATAAGTGAAGGTGAAGGAAGTAAGTCAAAGAGGGGAGGCCCCGCAAAGGTGGTGTGGTATCTCCCAATTGCGGAGCGCATGAAGAGAATTTTTGCGAATCCGAAACAAGCTAAGCTAGTGCGCTGGCATGCCGAAGAACGGAAAGTCGATAGTAAGCTTAGGCACCCAGCAGATTCAGTACAGTGGCGGATAATCGATAGGATTTACCACGAATTCTCAAATGACCCAAGAAATATGCATTTTGCCAAGTGTACGGACGGCATTAATCCATTTGGTGATTTGAGCAGTCGTCATAGTACATGGCCAGTTCTTCTTGTGAACTATAACATTCCTCCTTGGTTGTGCTTCAAAAGAAAGTATATTATGCTTGCCATGCTAATTCAAGGACCGAGACAACCTGACAATGATATCGATGTGTTCCTTGAACCGATAATCGATGACTTTGAGAGGCTATGGAATGAGGGCACACGAACATGGGATGCATATGCACGAGAGTATTTCAACCTCCGCGCGATGTTGTTTTGTACCATCAACGATTATCCGGCCCTTGGCAACCTTTCTGGCCAAACTATCAAAGGGAGATGGGCATGTTCGAAGTGTATGGAGGAAACAAGGAGCAAATGGTTGAAGCATTCACGCAAGATGGTCTACATGGGTCACAGGAGATTTCTCCCAAGGTATCACCCTTATAGGAATATGACAAAGAACTTCAATGGACACAGAGATACAGCTAGTCCCCCGGCAGAGCTAACAGGGACAGAGGTGCACAACTTAGTGATGGGAATAACCAACGAGTTTGGAAAAAAGAGGAAAGATGGAAAGACAAAAGAGAAAAGCATGTGGAAGAAGAAGTCAATATTTTGGAGACTACCATACTGGAAGGATGTTGAGGTTCACCACTGCATAGATTTGATGCATATTGAGAAGAATGTATGCGAGAGTTTAATGGGATTACTGCTTAACCCTGGTAGTACAAAGGATGGTCTCAACGCCCGGCGAGATCTGGAAGACATGGGTGTTCGTTCAGAGCTACATCTCATAACCACGGAGTCCGGCAGTGTGTACCTTCCTCCAGCTTGCTACACTCTCTCGAAAGATGAGAAGATGGATTTGCTAACATGTCTAAGTGGTATAAAGGTTCCATCTGGGTACTCATCAAGAATTAGTAAGTTCGTTTCACTGGAAAACCTTAAATTGATAGGGATGAAGTCGCATGATTGCCACGTCCTTATCACATAGCTGTTGCCCGTTGCAATAAGGAATATTTTGCCTCCTAAGGTGCGACACACGATAATGCAATTGTGCTCCTTCTTCCATGCTCAAAACCTAGCTCCAATAAAGACCACAAGGAAGGCTGATAGCTCTCCACCCATTGTCAAGGGACAGAAACGTGAACGCGGGGGTGCTACAGGCAAAGGGAAGGTCGAGGAGTCGGTGCCGGTGAAAAAAAGGGGGAAGGCTGCAGCGTCGGCGCCGTTGACCAAAACGGGGAAGGTCATGAAGGCCCCGGCACAATTTGAACTAGGCATGCCGTTGGTGGAGGACAATGTGTTGGCCGTGATGGGTATTGCTTGCCGAGAGCTACACAAACAGTACATGGAGCTAAGCAATGCCAAGCGGAAAATGAGGGAGTCATCCATAGTTGGACATCACGACCACCAGCCTTTCCTATCGTCACCTGCCTATGTAACTGTAGGCTTTGATGACCTCTTCGACCTATTCAGGATTCGGAAGTTAGACACAGGACTTCTAAAATGCTATTCCTTGTAAGTGCAAACCTTCCTCCTTGTGATATTAATGGACTATCGTCTAAATTAATGCTAATACGTAACTGTTTTAAGGTTGTGTTGGATCGAGGGTCGTCGCCTTGGTAATCAGGTTGGGTTCCTTGATCCATCGATGGTCAATGAGATCAATCTGCAAAATAACTTCAATGAATTGGTTGACTACGTGAACCGGTGCTTATGGGCCCACCAAGACAAGGAGTACATCATGTGCGCGCACAATCAAGAGTAAGAAAACAATACTCCTTTCGTGTATATTGTTGTTGAAGCTAAGTTTCTTATTACTAATGCTACATAACCACCGCGTAGGCGACATTGGGTTCTCCTAGTCATCGTACCTAAATGGAGTAGGGTCTACTACCTTAACTCAAGTAAGGCAAAGGATTATAATTTCACTGAAATCACCAATGCCTTAAATATGGCTTGGAGCCCATATGTGAAAAAGGGTGGTAGGTACAAGGAGGACAAGGATCAACTTTATCATGATACCAATTTCGCATGCGCACAACAGATCGGGGACCAGTGCGGTTTCACATGTGCCACAATATGTCAACACTTCTAAGAGAGGTCAAAAATTTTGACCCTGAGGTTGTTGCTAATGGCAAATTCGAACATTTCAATACCAAATATTAATCTTATAAACGTGCTAACTTCTGTATTATTGAACAGAAAGGTAGAGCTGGCTGGAAGGTTTCACCCATCAACCCCCCTGCTATCAGAGGCAAACTGTGCGCCTCCATTCTTGCCGAAATAATGAACAAGAAAGGACGTTTTCACGTCTAATAGACGATTGAACTGGGCTAGTTGTGATGTCGTGAACAAAACAGTTATCCAATTTTCTGTGATATAAAAACAGTTGTTTCTATGGTTCTGTGGTATGGAATGCTATGTAATTTACTTTCATATGTGTAATACTCAAGGGAGTTTGCCAAATTGTCATCAAATTTGATCGATTACGATTTACGTTGTACTATTCAATTGTTTTCTCTATTTTTTAAATGACAGGTCATCGTGGAGGTTCAAAAGGAGATGGATCGATCAGAAAGTTTGGTAAGTTTGTGGTTTCATGAGCAAGGTCCGAAATTTGTGGCTTAAATGGGGGTATGAATTTGCTAGACACAATTGTGGTATATGACGGACATGTATCTGTGAATTTGTTGTGCATGATTGTGGCTTTCATATGTGAATGATGTTAATTTTGAGATGTTATCACCATATATGGTTATGCATGTATCTGTGATGTTTCTGTTTTTCAGAAGGCATGGCTAGCAAATCTTGAGGCTAGCCAATATTTAGCTTTTATTTTTTTCGGGATTTAACACATCAGTGACGGGTCATAAAAAAAAGACGTCACAGGTAACCATCCTATGATGGATTCGTAAACCGCGGCCGTCAGAGCTGACTCTCCTGTGACGGACCTTTACTTTCTTGCCCGTCACAGGTAGCCCAGCTGTCACGCCTGGAAATTCACTACCAGAATTTCCAAAACTGAATGTGTATTAAATCCCCTGTCCAGGACCAGCCAGGGTACACAAACGACAAAGTTGACATACAGTTCCACGTCTTACAAACAGAGTAAAAGTCTTACAGAAATGCAGCGGGAAAAACGAAAAGACAAACTAAACTAGAACAGGACTCTTACAGCGGGCTGGCACCATTCCACAAGCATCCTCGACGGCGGATGAAGCCTACTCCTCTGAGAAGCCTCCATCGGACGCATACTCCTCTTCTGGTGTGGGAAAAAAATTAAGCAAGACTGAGTACTACCCACTGTACTCAAGAAGTCATACCGGAAAAGGGAGGTATGATGCAGGGTATTCCAAAGGCAGGTAAGGGTTTATTTGCATAAAATAAGCATTTAAAAAAAACAGTAGTTGAAAGCAGTAGAAAACATTGAATTAATTGATCAATATTAACCATCACTGTCCAACGCTACACCACGTTGCGACAGGCCCAAACCATCCACCTGAACTAAACCAGTTCCAGTAATTCAAGTTATTATGAGAGTGGGACTAATCACGGTGAATCTGGTTGATCGCCCATAACCGCGGGCACGGCTATTCGAATATTTCTACTCTGATCAGAGGTGTACATCTGTACCCACAAGACACAGCCCCACGACACGTTTCTGCGTGCCGGTATACCACCACGGTACCCCGGAAAGAGACTGTGACAGGACCCTTCGCATAACCCCCTTTAACCAATCGTACCATCTCGGGTTTCGCCCCCACCCCTCAAAAGGCAGTGGGCAGCCCCCCCTCGTGCCTTGGTGAATCCGGCAGCCGCATAGACCGTCGCAGGGCCCATCCAAACTCCATCACGCTCACCCTAGCCAGTGTACGTCAGCTAGAGGAAAGCTACACTACAAGTCCAGCCGTTGCCCACGCTGGCTTGTGGTACGCACGGTATTTCTTCCAGGGTTTCCCGCGAACCGGTTCTTAATTGCCATGGGTGCTTCCATCAAAACCATGCACCCACAACCCACCATTAGCATATTTTAATTAAATATTATTACCATGGTGGCTCCTAAACCAAAGTGTCACCACAGAGACTACATTAATTAATTATTTAAGGTGATCCCCTTTAGTGAGCTAAGTTAGCTAAGCATGGCTAAGCATTCCTAAACCAACGAATAATTAATTAATTACCCCAGCTATCAAAGGTACATGATAATCAATATAATTGGCTGAGTACAATAGGTAATAACCTACATAAAATGACATTACGAAATAATGCATCATTTACAGAAAAATAAGGTATTTGTAAATTTGGGCACAATATGATCAATGCGAAGCATGACTTGCCTTGCTCTTGAGCTGAGCAACTTCTGCGACGATCTCGAAATAAACGGGAATGTCGGAATTGCCGGAATCTATGCGACAAACAAAGCAAACAACAATACAGGCTATAAGTCTACTGAAACAAAGCACAAAACCATTTTTAATGGATTCTCTGCATTTTGATGAATTTAATGAAATTTGAATGGACTTAAACGGAGCTCGGATGAATTAGTTATGAATTTTTGAAGTTATCTGTATTTTTACTAAAACAAAAAAACCCTAAATGATTTATTGCGCAATTAATCCCAGGGCTGGCGTCAGCGGCTAGGGCTGACGTCATCGCTGACGTCAGCGGCGGCGGCGGTTGGTCCACCGTGGACTCGGTCCACGGGACCACGGCGCCGCGGCGCACCACGTGGCGCACGCGTGGCGCCGACGCGGCGGCCACGTGGCAGCCACGTGGGACGGGAGGCGAACGGCCGGGATCGGCCCGAGTGGCCGATCCAACGGCCTACACGTGCGGGCGCTGGGGCGACACGGCCCGAGCTCGGCCGGCCACCCATGGCGCGCGGCGGCGGCGCAGCCGGAGCCAGCGGCTGAAGGGGGCGAGCGGTTGCGCGGGAGCGGCGGTGCGGCGAACGAGGGTGCGTGCGGCGGCGGCGGAGCGAGGACGTGCACGGCGGCGGCCGAGCGAAGAGAAAAAAGAGAGAGGGAAGCGGCGGCTCATCGGAGGGGAAAACGACAACGGCGGCGGTGGCGCTAGGGCTGGCGAGAGGCGGCGGCGATTGGGGAAAAGAGGAGAGGGGAGCGCGGCGAAGGGTATTTAAAGGGGATCCGGGGCTAAGGTGCGCGCGTGGGCTCCGGATTTCTCGCCGGAGTTCGGTGCGGGAGAGGAGAGAGGGTGCAAGATTCGGCCACGAATCTCGCCCTCTACGGCGTGGGAGAGGGGATGCGGAGTGGGGGAGCGGGGGCGCGTGGCGTGCGGGCGACGCGGGAGGGGTGCGGGCGGCGGTTGCGGGCGCGGGGCGCGCGGGGAAGGCGGGTAGTGTGGGCGCGCGGGACGACGGGCGGCCGGCCGCGAGGAAGACGGGCGGGCACCGACCCCACTTGTTGGTGGCCCTGGAGAGGAGGGGGAGGGAGAATGGACTTCGGCGGGCGAGCGCGACGCTCGCGGGCCACAGCCTACGGCCAGCCCGCGAGGGAAGAGGAGGCGCGCGCGGCGCGGCTGGGCTGGACTGGGCCGACAGCCCAAAAGGAAGAAGAAGAGGAAAAAGAAAAAAAAAGAAAAGAAAATTTCCTGGGATTAATTAAATTCCAAATTTGATTTTAATTGATTTAAAATTATTTTTAGGGCTCTGTAAATTTCACTAAAAATCCTGTTAATGTATTTTGACATAGGGAACTCAAGAAAAATTCTACCATGCCTTTTCCATTTCATTAATGCATTAATTAATTGGATTTTTCTCCAGATTAATTAAACAATTTCTCAAATAAATTATTAAATTCGATTTTTACGATTTGGGAGAACTTCAGGGTGTGACACCAGCTGTGACGGATTCTTACTACCGGAGACTAGTACCTCTAACGGCCTTTTGTTTAGCTGTCCGTCAGAGATGAGACACCTGTGACGGGTTCTAACTGGTCCTAAGCTAGCGGAGACCAACACCTCTGACGGACGTCTATTTATTTGTCCGTCAGAGATGTGTGTCACCTCTGACGGCCGGTCACCCGTCAAAGGTGACTGGATTCACCAGTGACCACTGATCACTGACCAAACCCAATCCCGTCAACGGTGAGGGTTTGGGCCCGTCACAGGTGACCTTATCCAGTGTAGTGGAAGCGGGCGGACCTGGTGGCGGTGGCGGCGACGGTGGATGGCGAACCGGGCGAGGTGGCGGCCGGCTGGCGGTGAGAATTCGGGATTTTTTTTTGATTTGTTCAAAACAATAGGTGCCGGTTCTAGATCCGGCACCTATGCCTCCCCCAGGCATAGGTGCCGACCAATTGGTGCCGGGACCAAAACCGGCACCTATAGGGCCTTTGGAACCGGCATCAATAAGCATTTCTGTGGTAGTGATCGTTGTCCTTGAGATTTTGTATCCTAACAAAATAGAGTCTGAATGTATGAACTCCCCAAAATACAAGCCGGCTGCAGCTCTTGGTCTCACCTTGAACTCCAAATAACCAACCCTTAAATAACCCACCTCTTCACGAAGTGAGTATAGCTTAACTCGTTAGGTTTCTTATGATGGAACTAGTCCACCTAGATTCAAATTCTAGATTTGACACGAGTGCTCGTATTTACTCTTTTAGTGGTAGGCGACGTACCCCTCAATAGCGAGACGTCCGTGGTGGCTTAGTCAATTTCAAGATATGCCGACCCAGTTTCAAATCATATATTTGACACGGGTGCTCGTATTTACTCTTTTAGTGGTAGGCGATATACCCCTCAACAGCAAGACGTCCGTGATGACTTCGTCAATTTCAAGATATATCAGCCCAGTCTTTTGAAGGTGTTTATAGGGGTCAGTTTCAAGATATACCGGCCCTTCTTTCGAAGGTGTTTATAGGGGGTGACTGTACCCGTAGGGCCTTCGTCAATTTCAAGATATGTTGGCCTAATCTTTTGAAAGTACTTATAGAGATAAGTATGCACGTGTTATGAACGAGGTCAATTTCAAGATATATCGGTCTCTTCTTTCGAAGGTGCTTATAGGGGTGAGTGTGTCCATGGTGATTTCGTCAATTTCAAAATATGTCGGGCTAGTCTTTCGAATGTGCTTATAAAGATGAGTGTGTATATATTATGAGCGTATACGTTTGTACTGTGTTTTTTAACGAAAAAACACCTCCCCCGACCGTAAACATCCATGTCAGTGGGTTGATCTACTTCCTCGGTCTTCACTATATCAGCAAAGGTAATGATGATAAAGGACGGCACCAAAGCTGCGCGCCGTGAAGATGGTGGGGGCGGAACACGGATGCCACGGTTGTTGTACGTGCCGAAGCCAGAAGGCCCGGAATGCCGGACACGGCCGCCAGAGCCAGCCGCGCTGTTTCATCCCCGGCCCGGGCTCTCTCCATGTGCGCGCGTGCGGCACGCACCGATCCGGCCGCGCGCCGGCCGCGCCCACGAGAGTACGTACGACACCGGGATGCGGATCGCGCGTGGAGATCGTCGCAGAGCGCGCCGCATCTCGCATGCTAGCGGTACTCGCTTCGCCGGATGGATTGACCGTTGCGGTTTTGCGGCACCGGTTTCGTAGGAGTACGTACGGTACGTACATGGGGAAGGAGGCCGGGGGGTAGTGTGTGAAAGACCGAAAGTACATTTGCCTCCGTTAATTATCAGTATGTTTGCTTGTGACTCCGGTTGCAATTGGCTGGCTACTTGTTGGAGTCAGTCTGCACAGTGTATATTGCCACTGTATACACTGTGATCTGACAGTACATATTTGGTTTCTTTCTCCAAATTTTCATCAGTGATTGATCTTATGGTCGGGCTACTTTAAATTGTAAGAAATTTTATGATACTTGAAAAATCTAAATTTTATATTAATTTTTTTGGTATCTCAAGATATTTAGTATCTAGAGGTATCAAATTTTAGACTTAAAAAATATAGTATCCCCAATATTTTTTTTAAAGGTGATAAAATTATTTTTAATTAGTATATTGCCTGCATTTTTGTTGGCTTTATAGGATAAGATTCGTGCGATCACCATGGGGTCAGGGTGGTCGATTTCCTGCACAAGTTCCTGTTTTAATGTTCGTTTGGTGAGCCATGCATGCGTTAGGTGATCTAAGTTAACACTGCTTTGATTTCGATTACGTTTGAGCGTCGCCAAACACGGGTTTATTGCCATGGGGTTGTTGTTACCTTGGGTGTGGCACAAACGGACAGGATCTCACTATTGTGATCTGTAATCTCAACGAAGCACCACGTGTTCACTGGGACCAGGGCTATAAATTTTTCTTGGACCCGAGCGCGGTTCATTCAATCAGAACAAAAAGGGTAAAAGTACTGTAGTACTACGCTAACCTGCTAACCTACCTAAACTATTCACAGAATTAATCACAGTTAAACAGGTTACTGGTAACCTGCTGTCAGAGTTTCAAGAGTCAGTGAACGCGAAAGGTCCCAAGCCAGCACAGCGAAGGTCCAATCCTTCCATGGTCCACATCATTAAGAGCTCATCTCAGAGCTCCACGAACTGCCACCATTTCCTCTGCATGGATTATTAATCCATGGTTGCAGAGTTCAGGGGGAGGCGTAAATTTTGGGTGGCATTCCTGCTGGAGTAGCAACTCCGGTATGCACAGCTCCCTGCTTAAACTCGCAAGGTGTTTTAATTGGGAGCATATCCAGTGCAAACCAAACAAGCTGTGCAAACTTGCAAACTCTCAATCAAGATCACAGGATTCCCATCCGATGCCTTGGGAGTCAGGTGGGCTATTATTACAAAAAAACCGCCCACCATTAGCCATACTAATCTCGATTTTTGCAAATCACCCCTCCCTCGTCTCCCGTGCGTGTTTCTCGTCGTCGCTTCCAATTCTCCCGTACGGGAGCCGCCTCTTCGTTTCTCCCATACGCGCCGCCCTTCCTCGACCACCGTGAGCCGCCGCCCGTTCGTCCGTGTTCGGCACAAGTCCAATGTCATGGACTCTGGCGGTGAACCACTACCCGCCATGCCCGCTGCCGCCGCCGGTGGACTCCGGCGTGATGGGGTACGGGGAGCACACGGAGTCGCAGATCATCTCCCTGCAGCAGGTATTTTAGTTCGTCACTTTCAATTTTTTTCTTGCTCTACTAGTGCTGCGCAACATGCACAGACGACCTGCTGCAAGCACCGGCATGCTGTTCAGTCAGTTGGATCGATTGATCATCACGCATATGCAGGTGCTGACGAACGGGGGGCTCGGGAGCGTGAAGCACCGGGTGGTAGCAGCGGAGGGGGTGCAGTCACGGCTGTACCGACCAACGCCATGGACTCTGGCGGCCACGAGTTGCCTCCTGCCAGCGACGCCATAGACCGCACGAATGCGCACTGTGGCGTTGGAAGTGGCAGCCCTTTATGACATGGTTAGTTTCTCCTATAAGACTTTTATCTTGATTTTGATAGAAATTAATCTGATCTGATCATTGCAGTGAACGGTGAACATTTGAAGCCTACAGTTGGAATGATATTTGATACACTCACGGATGTGTACAATTTTTACAAATCGTATGCACACAAAGCTGGTTTCTCTGTTCGTGTTGGTCAGCACAAGAAGCAAAACGAGGAAATATTATTCAAGCGGTTTTGTTGTTCAAGGAAAGGTTACAGAAAGGAAAAAGTACAAGATGTTAATGATCAATCCGGGAAAAAAAGAAAGACACCAAATGTGATGGAAACCAGATGTGGATGTGAGGCACATATTGTTGTCAAACTTGGCAGTGACAAGAAGTATCAAATATCTTCAATGGTTGAGGAGCACAACCATGGTTTTGTGTCGCCGGATAAGAGGCACTTGTTAAGATCCAACCGTACTGTTAGTGAGAGGGCAAAGACTACTTTGTTCAACTGTCATAAGGCTAGCATCGGTATGTCCCAGGCATTTCAACTTCTCCAAGTCAGTGACAGTGGATTTCAGAATATTGGTTGCACGCTTACGGATATGCAGATCTATTATCGTGACCTGAGGAGCAAAATCAAGGATGTTGATGCACAAATGTTTATGGGACAACTTGAGAGAAAGAAGGAAGTAAATCCTGCATTCTTTTATGAGTTTATGGTGGATAAACAAGGACGACTTGTTCGTGTCTTCTGGGCAGATGCCATATGCAGGAAAAACTATAGTGTTTTTGGTGATGTGCTTTCGGTAGATTCCACATATACCACTAATCAATATAATATGAAGTTTGTGCCATTCACTGGAGTCAATCATCACTTGCAAAGTGTTTTCCTTGGGGCAACATTCTTGGCTGATGAAAAGATCGAGTCATTTGTATGGTTGTTTCAGACCTTTCTTAAGGCTATGGGTGGAGTAGCACCTCATCTAATCATAACAGATGAAGATGCGAGCATGAAGGCTGCTATTGCTCAGATTCTACCAAATACAGTTCATAGACTTTGCATGTGGCATATCATGGAAAAGGTACCTGAGAAGGTCAGGCCCACCATAAGAAAGGATGATGATTTCTGGGAAATATTAAACAAGTGTGTTTGGGGTTCCGAGAATTCAGATGAGTTTGAGTCTCAATGGAATTCTATCATGACAACATATGGGCTCATGGGAAATGAGTCAAAGTTTGATATTCGAGAATCATGGATTCCGGCGTACTTTATGGATATACCTCTAGCAGGAATCCTTAGGACTACATCACGATCGGAGAGTGCAAATTCTTTTTTTAACCGTTTCATTCATCGAAAATTGACCTTTGTTGAGTTTTGGCTAAGGTTTGACACAGCTTTGGAGTGCCAACGCCAAGAGGAGTTGAAAGCCGACAATGCAAGTCTTCACACCAATCCCAAATTGATGACACCATGGTCCACGGAGAAGCAATGTAGTATCATATATACACATGAAGTTTTCAGTAAGTTTCAGGAACAGCTCATGGTTGCAAGAGACCATTGCATTATTCAAGGGATTTCGGAGTCTGAAGATATGAAAATCGTCACCATCAGCAGCCTATCTGGAAAAGAACGAGTGGTTCAAATGAACAAGTCAAACATGTTTGGTATGTGCTCCTGTAAATTTTACGAGTCCTAAGGCATCCCGTGTCGTCATATCATACAAGTGCTTAGAGGCGAGAAGCAAAATGAGATACATCGATTTATATTATGAAGAGATGGGAGAAAAGATGTAAAAGGTGAGTTTATACGGCTGTTTTGTTTTATATGGCTGTATTGTTTTCTATCTGCAATAGTGCTGATCATATCTTCAATTTCACAGAGAAGTGTTCTTCGATGATGAAGGTAACCTTCTGGATGAAAAGGCTAAAGATCCTATGGAGGTGGCAATGTGGAAAAAAATTTCAGATTCACGCAACAAGTTTGAAGATCTTATCCAAATAGCCAAGAACTCTGAACAAGGGATGGAGTTTTTATATACTAGTTTATCCAACCTTGCAGAACCTCTCCAAAATATCGTTCCTGCTTCTACAGTTAATAAACAGGATGAGTTTGAATCATTCCTTGGTAGCAAAATTTCAGATGAAGTCGAGATACATCCACCAAATGATATCAAGTCCAAAGGACAATGCAAAAGAATTAAGAAGAGCAAGGAGACGAAGGCATCAAGAAAACGGACGTGTGGAAAATGCAAGCAATTCACGGATCATGACGCACGCAACTTCCCAAACAATGTTGCTAGCTGATATTTCAAGTTTGTGTAACTTTTGGAATGCTTCTTGTAAAAACTAGTGCTTTTCAGTGAACTATAGAGCATGAATTGCCTTCTTACAGAATTTGCCTTTTTGTACTAGTGATAATTTTTCGTGAATTATAGAGCATGAATTGTCTTCTTACATAATTTGTCTTCTTACAGAATTCAGTACAGATTCAGTAGCCCTCCTGCACTTTCACATAATTCAGTAACATCCATATTCAGTGACATCAATTTTGCAGTTCATTGCCATGTTGCAAATCTGTCCAAAACTTAAAATTTAATCACCACCAAAAAGGTGTAACAATTGTCTTATAACTTTCACATACAATACAACTCTGATACATATAAGCTTGGAACAATTCTCATTGTCAGTTTACAAGATTCTCAGTGCCAGTACAATGTCTCGGTTTAGAAGCAACTGAGATAAATTTTTTACATGTACTGCCACCTGCAGTTTCACATCTACTGCCATACAGTAGCACCAACTAAGATTGTGAATTGTGATCACTAACTAAGATCTTCTCAATTTTGAATTCCTCGCCTAGCTTCTTCAACTATGCACAACTGCCTTTGGCTTCTGTACAAATGGTACATCTGCACGGCAGGCATCAAATTAGCAATGTCAAATTAGGGACTGTATGAGTTTAGGACTGGAATCCACATTTCCTCTCGCATCAGTGATTCAGTGTGACAGAATAGTCAGCAAGTAACTACTCACCCCGCCCTGTCCTCCTCTAGCAACGAGGACTTCTTCACCGGGATGAGCCAAATCCGCCGGAAAAGCCCCCCTTCTTGCGTTTCACAACAGTTCCTGCAATTGGATGAGAAGGCATCCATCAATGGCCAATCCCAGCACAGGAGAGAAATCCACAGCACCGAGTCCACAAACCTACAGGAACGGGTATCCTGAGCATCTCCCCGGCGAACCGCGCGGCCGGGAGCGCGGCGAGCGACGCAAGCACGCCGGCGAAGGGGCTGAAGGAGAGCAGGATGGTGACGAGGAGCGCACCGAGCGCGGCGGAGCAGCGCGACGAAGAGGTAGGCCACGGGGACGAGTGGCGCGAGCGGGGAGGCCGCGGTGGCGACGGCCGGGACCAGCAGCGCGGGCGGTAGGAGCGTGAGCGGGAGGACCAGCACGAAGTGAGGAACTGACCAGCGGCGGCGATCCGTTTCCACGCAAAGTGACGGGAGGAGGGTTCATTTGGAAAAAAAACAAAATGGACATAGGGGCTGGCTGACGTTAAAATGAAAAAAGCCCCACCTCTTTCTGTAGCCATCCGATTGGGATCCTGAGGTCTTAATCAATAGTTTGCAAGTTTGCACAGCTTGTCTGGTTTGCATAGGATACGTTTTCGTTTTAATTAAGCTAAACACGACCCTACCAACCGCTAATCCACTGTAGATTGCTTAGAGCAGACGCTGCCGAGTACGGACCCGCGGGCCCAACTTACTGTACGTACTCGATATGCTCCACTACGTTCTCCTTTCTCTCTTTCCGGGCCGTCAAGCTCGATCGAATCGACGATCGCCTGACTCCACGTGAAACCGAATAATGTACTACTACTACTAGTGTACTCCTATACTAATACCATCTCAAGAAAGAAAGGGAAAAGAATAATGCACTCCAGTACAGTTAAGAGCCGTTCGAGCAGATCGCGTTTTCTTGTTTTCCCAGCGCTTGTGAGAACGAGAGGCACGAGCCGGTGACAATGTGGAGGGATCTGGGTGGTTCTGCATTTGTTCTTCGTGCTTAACCGAAAGCGCGGCGGCACCTCCGGTGTGAATCCTGGAGTAGCTTGTTGTCGGGCCGTGCAGGCATCCCATGCGGCTAGAGGTCAAAGACGAGAGACAGGGGCTAGTTGAGGTTCGTGCCTTTTGTAGGCGGGAAAGAGCGGCGGTGACGGACGGGAACAGCGGCTTTACGCGTCCCGTGTTGTACGCAAAGCCGCAAATTGACCGGCCGGGCTTTCCTCTTCATCCTCTGTGCAGAAAGGGTAGCGCGATCTGCGTTCGCTTTCGTGGCTCATGCATACGCTTTTGGATACAAAAGGGACTCTGCAAAAGATGATTCATAGGATACGGAGAACGTACGCACCATAAGAAAAGAATCAATAATAAAAATGGCCCACGGCCCATATAGATCGGAAGCCTGGTAACGAGCCTGTCACTAGGAATGTTTCGGCCTAAAAGGGGCAAGTCTGCTGGGCCAAAGTTACGGCCTCTAGACTGATTTGGATGTGTCCAACCTTGTTGGTAGCAGAACAGCAAGTTCTTGTTAGGCTTCGGCCTAAATGCTCTATTACGGGTTGGATTCTCGAAAAGGTAGTCCTTGAGACTCCTCATGGCTCATGGGTCAAATTTATCTTCTGCCTCGTGTAATTTACACACGTGCAAAAACTGCAAATGAACTGGTAATTCGTCAGTTCATCTGCGGATCTGCGTATCATCAGCACGGAGATGCTCCCGGAGCACCGCAAGTACATCTGCGAAGCTCACGACTCCGGTTAGCGCGCCGCTGACCTCGTCGACGACCCAGACGTACCCGACTCGGTGCGCAAGAGCCTGCGCCATGACTGCCACCAGCGAGCTCCCAGCATGGCATGCGGCGACGTCCTCCGTCGACCGCCACCTGAAGCTTCCCGACGAGGACCTCCTTGCGCGCCGCGCACGCCCCAAGGGTGAATCCTCGTCGGACGATGCCGACGAGGAAGACGAT
Source organism: Oryza officinalis (assembly GCA_008326285.1). NCBI lineage: Eukaryota > Viridiplantae > Streptophyta > Magnoliopsida > Poales > Poaceae > Oryza > Oryza officinalis. The sequence continues at coordinate 45,128,147 of BDMV01000002.1, read as the reverse complement.
GGGGATAGCGGCAGAGAGGCAGCGTCCGCCGTGTCCATGAGGTCGGCCATGGCGTCCAGGCCCCTGTCCTTGAGCTGCGCCCTGATGGAGCGAAGCAAGAACTCCGGCAGAGACAGCGAGCAGTCTATGTACGTCATGACGTCGCCGGCGGAGAGCGCGGCGAAGGCCGCGGACACCGACTCGATGTCGCACGAGCCGAGAATTCCGGGGGAGATCTCGCCAACCAGGGCGTCGTCATCGGCGACGACGGCCACGGCTGTGCCGTCCGTGATGGATCTCCGCAGGAGCGGGATGGCGTCGAGCGCGTCGTCGTCGACGTGCACGGCGTGGACGCCCCGGCGGACGAGGCCGAGGGAGGCGACGGTGCGCGCCGCGACGGGGGAAAAGAGGGAGATGGAGTAGCTGAAGAGGTGTCGGACGATGTCTTCCCGCGTCAGCACGCAGTAGTCAGCGGCGGCGGCGGGGTTGGCCGGGGAGCAGCCGGAGACGTGGTGGTGCTTCCTGCTGCGGGCGCGCGCGTGGAGCGGGACGAGCAGGCTCTGGGAGTCGTTGCTCAGCAGCGTGTCAATGGAGTCGAGCAGGCTGCAAAGTTGGACCAGATACACAATTCAATTCTCGGTTTGCGTCGTGGGCTCGTGGCATTCCACGGCTGATGAGAGCGACACTTCGGAGCGAGACAGTAATCAACAGCGGCGGCACCGGCTGTCACGTACCTTGTCTGCGAGTCGACGCGGAAGGTGGCGCCGTGATCACCACCACCAGCCGCCGCCGCCGCGAGCACGGACACGGGCCGGCCGAGCGCGGCCGCGGGGTCGCTGAGGTTGTCCGCGTCGCCGCACACGTAGCAGAGCACGTCCGCAACGCTAACCTTGATGACACACCCCGTGGCGGTCGTCCTCCCGCGGGAGTGGAGCTCGGCATCGACAAACACGAAGGGATCGGTGCCGGCACGGAGCGCGGCGAGGGCGGCTGCGACGGGAGTGGACGGCGGCAGCACGCGCACCGGCGGCTTACCGATGCAGAGATCGGACACGACGTGGGATAGAAGGCTCGCCGCCATGCACGCGTCGATCGGGAACTGTATACGTAGTACACTACTTCCCCAGCCGGTCGAAATGGCGGTGCAGATGGGTGGAAGTGTCTGGGAGGGATAGTATATTTCGGCGAACTAGTGAAGGCTATTTATAAGCGTCGACGAGCAAAGCGGCTGTGTTCGTTTGGGAGCTTTGAGAAAATATTCCTTTCGCACGGAAAACGAAGCGACTCATTAGCACATAATTAATTAAATATTTATTTTTTTAAAAAAAATAAATTAATATAATTTTTTAAAATAACTTTCGTATAGAAATTTTTTTGTAAAAAACACACCATTTAGCCATTTGAAAAACGTACACGTGAAAAAATAGAGATGTGAGTTGAAAAAGTTAGGTAAAGAACTTAGGTGCGCGGATGTAGTGTGCTGTGAGCTGTAAATTTTGCAGCGATGTTTGGGACGCTGTTGCATATGGAGTAACAGTTTTCCCAGCTACCCCACCCATCTGCATCTGTACGGACTGAGAGGTAGGACGCCTGATCTACGACCACGAAGTTCCATGGAAGGTGATAGACTGATAGATAAGCGCGCCGAGCCGCGCAATTCGGTGGCATCTTGCGGCGCCATGCATCATGTCCTCGTCGCGTAGCGATACGGCCCCAACCGCCGCCATGTGATCTGCCATCGGCCGTCTCGATAGGTACGGCGCGTCGACGCGACAACAGCTGTGTTTTTTTTTATAAAAAACTCGTATAATAGCCGTGTTTTTGCACGGCATGTTCGACGTGTTCGTCTTCTAAAACCACGAGCTATATGACTAGATTATACTCGTACTTTGCGTCTCTGTTCACGGGCTGTGCCCCAGTGCCTGTGTTCTGAAAAGAAATGGATCTCTGAATCTGTATGCTAAATATTTTGCTTTTGAGATTTGGATGCTACTGCGTCGTACGGGGACAGGACGCATCTTTCTCTGAATTCACCATCGCGTCCGCCGTGGCAGCTGATCAGGTAACGAGTCCAACCATGTGCGCGTTTTCTTGCATCCACCTGCTTGGCTGCTTGCTATAGCGAAAGACAAATTGAACAAGTATTGGTACCATGTACAAGTAATATGCTTGCCACAAGCCCACAACAGAGTGGTTGAAGGTTGAAACTCAACGAATTATCTCAAAGACCATTGTGCTTGCCTAGTTGCGCCTATGCCTTCACACAGTTAATTACTTTGGCTAGGCAAATGTAGCAAGTGCTAATACATGACTGAGATCTCTCCCTTCAGTCAACTGATAGGAGGGTTGATCAATCTAGTTTCCACAGGGGTATTGGATTTGTGCTCTGTTGGGGAAGCCCATGCAACTTTTGCATGGATCAGTTTTTGGCCCAACTGTTCACGATTATATTTGGGTGACCACCAAACTGCTAACTTGGATTGGGTCTAATCCTTAGTCAGTTCTAGGCCCAATTCAAAGTCCCATATAGGGCCTCACAAAATCATAAAACTATGACCATATATAACTCTTACGAGTACTTTCCGTAGTAGTGGAATTCCACTAGTATTATTAAGTTATTACGTCTAGAAACGACCTAAAATATTGATCTGTAAACTCTACCACCACTAGAAAGTTCCACTAAAAATAGTTTTGAGACTATAGTATAAATAAATACTCCCTCATCCCAAATATAAGGCACAACCACCACAAACACAAATACCAAGAAAACATTATTATCATCTCCTCGTTTGTATCACCTCAATAAATACAAGACATGCACTCAATAGGATTAGAGATTTTAAAAGTGGAGGATTCTAAAAAAAAGTGAATTTAGGTTCTCGTTTTGGATCATATCAATAAATACAATGCATGTATTCAATATATTTAGAGATTTTAAGAGTGATTTTTAAAAAAAGTGAATTTAGGGGAGAGTGAGGTGCTAGTTAATTGCATGTATGCATGCACGCCTTATATTATGATGAAACATCGGAAAAAATGATTATGGCTTATATGTACTATGGAGGGAGTATAATCTATTGGATGAGAAAAAAAATAGAAGGCATGAATTGATATATTATTAGTGAAAACCCACCAAAAAAATGTCTAATTGGTTCTTATATGGAAGACAAAAATTTGGTAAGTTGTATCAGAGTAAATTGAATGCTTCTACATTGTCTTATAAGGAGTTAGTATGGAACAAAAATTAGTTCTATTTTATAGTAAGGTAAGTATTTTGGATTATCAGATTAACCATAAGTAAGTATTTCTCTTGGCTCATCGCCCACAACTGATGCTGGGTTGGGGATAGGCTGCGCCACCGTAACCTGTCTCACCCGAACAAGTGTGTCTTCTGTAACTAACACGAAGAATCAATTGATCATATCCTCTGTTGCTGCCCTAAACTACCGCGCGCAACTGTGTTGGATGGTTGTAAACAGCATCGACCAACCCTCTTGCTTCCCCTCTAATGCATCTTCTTTCATCGATAGGGAGAAAGAGCAGAAACTAATTGACATGGCACAACGGCGTGGCTACGACATGATCGACGTCCTGTTGCGTGGGCAATCTGGAAGGAGCAAAACAATCAAGTATTCAAAGGCGTAAGCACAACGTTGAGGGAAGTGATAGAGGCAGCTCTATGGCGTGAGACGGGCGCACCCATCTAGCCACACCCGGTTGAAGATAGTCGTACCAAACTCTAGGAGATATCGCCTTTAGCACTCCTTGGCCGTTCTCTAACTCCCTCTCGTCTGTTTTTTTTTCATGTTCGATTCTATCTATATATAACCGGTACTCCCTCCATCCCAAAAATATAAGATACATCTTAGTACTAAAAATTTGGACAAACTCCCTATTCAAATTCATAGTATTAAAATGTGTCATATCTGATCAAAGCATTTTATATTTTGAGACGGAGAGAGTATGTTTTTTGAAAGGCCACACCCTCAATCTTAACATAAAGATACACACTTTGTGTATTTCTAATTTTTTTAATCATATTAACATCCTAGAAAAATGACTAGTCACTACTAGACGAGGACGTTCCTAATTTTTTTTTATGATATTAACATCCTAGAAAAATGACTAGTCACTACTAGACAAGGGTGTCCCTCTCGTGACAAAATCTGCATCGATGGTACGTGCTTGTTGGCATTTGAATCGATTTGATCCGAAAGGTGCTGAAATTGGTTTGTGGTGTGCAATTTTTATATCTAGTTATGTCTTATCTAGAAATATCTTGTTATGTAGCTCTTGCAAAATAACATATGGCTAAATCTAGCCAGTAACACCCGGTAAAATGTTTTCGAAACATTGGCAACATCTTGTGCTCTCGCTGTTTTTAGTTTGGTACTCATAACGTACTGTTTTTTCCCTGTTCTGGGAGGGTTCGTTCTCTACTTGTTTTAAATTTTAAAACAAAAGCGGTTTTTTACATAATAATCAAAAGCGCTTTTAAATTTTAAAGTTTAATTTTTAAAGATGTGATATATATATATATATATCAATCACATCTTTAAAAATTAAACTTTAAAATTTAAAAGCGCTTTTGATTATTATGTAAAAAACCGCTTTTGTTTTAAAATTTAAAACATGTAGAGAACGTAACCCTCCCAGAACAGGGAAAAAACAGAACGTTATGAGTACCAAACTAATTTATTACTCGTTCTTTAGCGATCAGGGAAAGAGAGCCGGCATACGAAAATAACGCTGAAAACACAAAAATTAATCCTAAAATAAAAACCAAGCAGGCACTTATAGATTGGTAACGTACTGTAATCTTAGGCTTTTTAGGAGTGTCGCTGTCACGTCTAGAGGCAACAACCTGGAATCTGACCTGACGCCTAAAATAAGTGGCCGTTGTGGCTCGTTGACAGGGAGGGGTCAAAGATCCATCGGGACGCATGGACTGATGAACTGTATTTTTGTACAGTGCACCATTCAATGAACCCTAATTAAACCTCAGTGAAGAGTTTGTCACTTTGTTGGGCACTTTCCAAGCACCTCCCTGCTCCATGGTTTCACCTTGTTGCTTGTTGTACTAGAGCTCTCTCTTCTTGAACCAACACCTCTGCAGATTTAATGCTCGCTTGGAAAACCTGTTCCTCTCACTGCAACAAATTCTTGGCCTTCTTTTGGAGCTCCCGTTTGGCCTGAGAAAGAGAGGATTGCTCGAGGAATCCAGGTCACAGCTCCAGCTTGAACGATGGCGCTGATGAAGAAATGCTTCTGTGGATCCCAAGAAGATTTCAAAGGTAGCACTAACAATTTGACAACCTGTCTAGCTCATGTTTCTTTCATGTTCGCCGTGTCAAGTTCTTAGCAGTTAGTAGTATAAATTATTTTCTAGTTATGCATCGCTGGCGATTTTAGATGATTACCAGGATTTTATCACAGACGTTTTGATGAATAGCTCAAGGATCAGATGAGCTTGTTTGAACTCATGCGATTTGTCCAAATGGTGACGTTGTTTGTATTTGTATTTTGAACAGAGCTTCTGAGCTTGAAAAATGTTCAGCTATTCTCCTACAGAGAGATCAAAGCAGCAACAAATAACTTCGATGATGGCAACAAGCTAGGCCGAGGTAGCTTTGGAACTGTGTACAAGGTAACCGAGATACTACTACGTATTTTTCACCTGATATTTTGTTTTAACTGAAATCTGAACAGCTGCACAAAAGGGTAGGAAGAACTAGACTAGATCATCAACTAACTAAAACCCAGGATCGAAAAAGCAACTAATATCTGTCTCATGACACAGGGAACTTTTGAAGATGGTACTGCATTTGCTGCAAAGGTTCTGTCTGCTGAATCTGAACAAGGGACCAACGAATTCCTGACTGAAATCGAGAGCATTACTGAAGCTACGCACGCAAACCTTGTCAAGTTGCTGGGCTGCTGTGTTCAGAGGCAAAACAGGATCCTGATTTACGAGTACGTCGAGAACAACAGCCTTGACCATGCACTGAAGGGTAAAAAATCTCCATTAAATTTTCTACAATTATGCTCTATCGAGAGCAACGACGTACTTACAGATCTCCTGCAACAATTAGGTTCAGCTGCTGGAGTAACTGATCTCAGCTGGAGCACAAGATCGGACATCTGTATGGGCGTCGCCAAGGGACTGAGCTATCTTCACGAAGAGCACGAGCCAAGCATTGTGCACAGAGACATCAAAGCTAGCAACGTTCTCCTTGACAGAAACTACATCCCGAAAATCGGAGACTTTGGAATTGCCAAGCTGTTCCCGGACAATGTTAGTCATGTTAGCACACGTGTGATTGGGACAACGTAAGCTGTTCTTCCAGGTTTCAGCAATGATCGAGCTGCATGCAACATCATCAAAATAAACCTTATTCTCTGCATGCAGTGGCTACATGGCACCTGAATATGTCGTGCACGGACAGCTGACGAAGAAGGCGGATGTCTACAGCTTCGGGGTGCTCATTCTTGAGATCATCAGTGGGAGGAGGATCTCGCAGACCATTCGATCAGACATGTTCGTCGTGCGGCAGGTCAGGTCATGATCGATCATCTCTGTCTCCATGTCTACGCTACTGATGAAGACAACATCGTGGTGGTGGTGGTGTTGTTGTTGCAGGCGTGGGCGCTGCACGAACAGGGAAGCCTGCTGGACATGGTGGATCCGAGCATGAAGGGAGGTTACTCGGAGGAGGAAGCGCTCAAGTTCATCAAGGTGGCGCTGGCCTGCACGCAGGCGACGCCGTGCAGCCGGCCGACGATGCGGCAGGTGGTGAAGCTGCTGTCGCGGCCGGTGTGCTAGCTTGGACGAGCTGGAGATGCTCACCCCGGGCTTTGTCGGTGACGGCCACACCCACGATGCGGCGGCGGCGGCAGACACCGTCGGTAGCTCAGGCGTGATGGCCGTCTCGCCGGCTCTCTCGCCGAAGGTGAAGTGGCCGATGGCGACCGCAACTACCACTAATACCGAACACTAAATGGTGGCTGGATAGGTGCTAGATTTTTTAATCAGCACCACATTAGCTTTACCGACGGGGAGAAACAACATACCGACACCTTTGAGGTTTTGAGGTTGTAAGAATGAAAAAAAAATTGGCTTCGAGCCAAGAATTACATTAAAAAATTGAATCACAAAACTATCACAAATCCAATGACAATGAATCATAATCAATCTAGAAAATTACACACATAACATTCATAAAAAAACTAAATCACAAATTAATGCATGGCTTCATCGCCTCGTCCCATCAGAGACCAAGGCCACCATTGGAGGCCAAGGCCACTGGCATCGCCACCCATCGGAGGCCAAGGCCACCGCCACCATTGCTCATCGGAGGTCGAGGACGCCGTTGCCGCTCACCACCACTGCTCAGATTCAGAAATACCACAATCGGATCTAAGGGTGGTGGGAGAGATCCGGGAGGGGATTTTTTTAAAGTGGGGATGAGGGAAGGGGTACCTGTTAGCCATGTGGACCACCGCAACGCCGTTGCTCGGCCGAATCTGGCCGTCCCACACCCCAAGCTCATGGGGAGACGAGGCCGGGGGGAGGGCGCCCGTCAAGGGAAGGGCATACCGCCGAGCGCTTCTTGACTTGGAAGGATAAGGAGAGTAACGAGGAGAAGGTGAGGGTGGAGGATGGGCTGCGGCTTGGCTGGGAAAAAGATAAGTGAGTCAAAATGAGGAGATGGGCTAGGAAAAGGATAAATGAGGGCGGAGGGACCGAGGTGGCTCGGCTCGACGGTCAGATGTGTCATTTTTTTTAAAAAAAACTAGCACCTCGAGATAACGTGGCACCAATAGTGCCTCATAACGTGGCAACCAAACTCGATTTTTTTTATGAAAACCGGTACATATAACTTTGGCAACTTTATATGTGCCGACACTTAGAGTTGTCGGTTTTTATTTTTAACCTTCTCTAAGATATCAGGTGGACGGAAAATGGCCAATATAGGGTTGTCCCTGTTAGTGGTTCTATAGTAGTGGACGACTATTGCTGATGCCACACATTCTGCCTCGGTCACGTACAACGAAGTTGTTCCGAGGTAGAGCAGGATGTAGCTAGTACGTGCCTGATTTGCAGGCTGTCGTGCGATTTGCTGCATCTCAATACCTTGTGCGGTTCACAGAGATTTGTAAGTAGTGTTTTTGATGGTGAGAAAAAAACATGTGATTTCTTGAGATGTATACTAAATTAACTTGATTTGATTTTCACGGTCACGAGTCCTTGGTGGTGACGCATCGCCGAGAAGGGTGTTTTGCTCATTGCAACTAGGCTAGAGTTTAGTTTTACCAAAGTGTGGTATGTTAAAATAGGTCGAAACAGGATAACGGCTGATCTGCGACATATTATAATTGGACCAGCAAGCGCCTATGGTTGACACGAGGCGTAATACATTTGGTCCGAACAAGATAAATGCTAGGATTGCTATTTCACTTACATGGGTTCTCAGTGCACATTTTTTTCATGTAAAAGTTATTTGATGAAAGTTTTTCGGATGAAAGTTTCGATAAAAGTTTTCAGAAAAAGTGTGTGCTAGGAACACTATCAAAATTTGTTAGGGTGGTATTAATGAACATTTGGTTTTTAGGGTATGTTCACTTTGTTATCACTTACACAATTATTACTAAATTCTAGTAGTGTTAGATACGCTTGCGTAAAGTCTTACAAAATTTTAGTAGAATTTTTAAGAGCAAATTTTTAAAATTATTATTCTATCCGTATCAAAATATAGCAACCTACAATCATCCCAAAATATAACAACCTACGATCGAATTAGACATATCCTGATATTGTAAATTTAGACATAACTTCTAGATAGGTTCTTAATATTAGAATATGTCTGACAATATCCTATGTTACGACTAGTGCATTATAGGATAGCTATAGGCCCTTAGTTAACCGTTAACCAATAAGAGACAAGTAGGTAATGCCATGATTTTGGTACAAGCAAACGGCCCGTACAGGCATACCTTGCCAGAGCTGGAGGGACGAGCCACCAGAGTGCTAGCGCAATGCACAACAATGAAAAAAGAGAGAAAAAGATAGTGGGAAATTCAGGAAGTGGAGTCATCTGGAAGAACTTCGTAGTCACGACGACTCACGACCACAGCATACGTGTACAGATTTTCTCATCTTACAGAAGTGAGACAACATATGAGAGATTGAGAGGCCACCCCGCGCTGCGAGGTTACACCGGCAACACCATCAACAAACCGTAGTGCTTTACAAATAATGACAAGAACATAATAAAGAATGACTACATAAAGAAACAAATAATAAACATCTAGCTACTGAATTTTTGTCAGCATTGACCTAAAAAAAAACTAAACACGGGATTTAATGTAGGCTTAATACCTACTTCCACCGCAACAAAATTGGCTGCCTACTCCAAACCTAAGCTACAAACTCGTACTACAAACAAAATGTTAAATCGGTCGCAGCGCCTCAGCAGCATTGAAGTCCCCCCAAACAGAACAGAAGCTGCACAAGCCCATCCGGATGCGGTCTGAATATCCACAAGGATGGGCACACTTCAAGTCAAACATGTCAAATAACGTGAGATCAGACCCAATCGAGCATCGGCATGAAGGTATGGTCACCACAATTGCTTGCAATTTCTTGGTGCATCCACAACCATTCTTGTTTCCAGTAGAAGCCGAGGCCTGAGGGAGCCCCGCAAGACGACCAGGTGGCATGATTTTTATTCTCTGAAAGTTGATAGGTCTCATCTAGCTAAAATTTCCAGAGTTCAGAACCAATGTATCCATGAAAATGTCAAGGAACATGGCCTTCGATTCGGGAATATCTACCATAAGGAACCCTTTGCACTGCCCGTGGAAAATCTGGCTTGAAGCGCTTCTCAAAACTGGGTGCCAGTGACCTGAGGAAATAATAAACACATCTAAATCATACTAAAAACAGAAGACACAATGGATAGGCTAAACAAACAAAGGAAGAAATCTGACAACAGGAGAATATTTGTGAGTATTGCAAAAGTGGCACCCCTGCACATGTCACGCTACTTTTAAGTTACAAGCTTAAGCCAGCCACCATTTTTTTTTCCTCTTCTTCCTCTAGGCATCCATATTAACCCTGCACTAGCACTGAGTCTGGGCTACCATCAAGGTTATGGATTGGCAGACTATTATCAAACTCAATTCGTATTTTCCATTCACCTAGCAGAAATGGGGATTCAACTACAAATTGCATCACTCAAACGGTCCACACAAGATGCAAGATTTTGGCTGCTCAGACAAGATCTAACTTTCCTGTTACCAAATATTGTGGCATTGGCCAGGCTAAAATACACGCAAACTTTTGATTGGCTCATTGGGGGCATAAATCAAACATGTCGTAAATTGGGCACAGGGATACAATGACAGAGCACCTATAAGGAATTAAACTGACACTACCATAAAACTTGTAATTACCAATGCTGTAATATCTGGGCTGGAAAGGATATTCCATCATGTCCATGGAAAACAAAGTTAATCATATTGATAGCCAATCATTTTCAAATTTATTGCATGCATAAAGCCAGTAACAATCACCTTGGAGAACTGGACCGTTTCTGAGCAAGTGGACCAAGCATGGATCTCAACATTCTAAGAGCTTCATCAGCAGCCTACAAAGTGATCAACATACAAACTTCAATTCAGATATACAACATGTTTATCCTTTATAGGTAGTCCCTTGCACGTAAAAAAAAAATCACTTACAACCTTTATTCCCCACACCTCAAACACACACAAAAAAGATGTACTCCAAAGTCAGAACCACATTATTAATTGGCTCCATTTCCAAAAGCTAGAAAATGGTTTAGTGGAACAAGAATTGAATGTGAAACATGACTCAAGTTATTACATAAACTGAAAAGACGAACAAAACCCTCCTGAATTCCACATCAGTCAGTCAGTCAGTCAAAAGACAAAATAGATATATCTTTGAACATACTTCATGATCTTATTCTTCCATAAGTAGGAAACACTAAAGCAACAAAGGAAAACAGTTGCTTAAGTATGAGGGCTGCTTATAACCTGAAGCTTAGCTTCTTCCCATGTTATTCCCACTCCGTTGCCTAGAATTTGCCCACAAACTTCTACCTGAAAGCCAAAGTTAGCGACACAATTATGACGCAGTTTCAGGCTATTTGGTCAAACAGCCTAACTTCTGTAAATAAATCAAGCAATGCCAGAGTTCACGTCATTAAAAATAATGACAGTGCAGGTAAAGGTATGTTTGTGGTATTCAGCCATGCGCAATCAGTACACAATTAATTTTAGAGAACTCAATCATTTCATATCATGGAACATTGTAAATTACATAAACATGTTCTATACAAGAAGCATATAAAATGTCCAATAACCTTAGTGAGTGCCAACAAATAATGTTGCAGGTCCCACAACAATACTGCTAATACATCATTGTGCACCATACACATATACTGAGAAAAAGGCATGATCCTAGACATTCTCCCCACCATTATAACAACTTGTTTAAGTAAAATACATGAGGAAATAGTTGCTAACTGACCTCAGCATAAGCTTCTTTGCCTACTGAACTATCAGGAGATGTCCGAGCTTGAAAAACTAAGTTATATCCCTCAGCTGTGCACTGCGACACATTTTCAATTATGTTATACATTGATTGAAAAAGAGCCGTGTCAAACAACCAACAATCTAAGATACTTACAAGTTCCTTGAGAGCAGCAATAGAACCTCCTGCTTTTCTGGAATTGTTCTCCCCCATCTTCACAAATCGAGTTTCTTCTGAAGTACTTGCAATTGGCAGTACATCATCCCTAGTACTTCCAGGGTATCCAAAAATGTTTGTATTGCTACCAAAACCATTTTCTTTCATATCAGTCATCTTATTTGGATCAGATGACAGATATTTATCTGCAAGTATTGTTGGCATGGCAAATCAATACAAAATATCGTATAAAACAAGTTCCAAAGAGACGCAAAACAATAAAAGAGTTACAATGTTTTGCTTCTTTAAACCTATCGATTACATGAAATATAGCTTCATCCAGATGTTTTCATCCAAGAAACCAAAAGGAAAACTGACAACACGCAATCAGGCAGATATGTAAACAGAATAATCCAGCACTATTAGGTGCCAATAGCTGAAATGTGCTATGTGTCCAAATTGACAAGTTCCTAGATATTTGACAATGCTAAAAGAGAAAAATCAATTTTGAACAGCAACACACCCTATATGCCCCAAGTAAACATGTCAATCTTTTATTTAAAATGAATGTCTTGGTTGCGACAACATTGCTGGCACAAAACATTATTGTTATATGTGCAGTAAGGAAACTAATAGGCAGTAGACTAAGCAGGAAAAACAAACTTACTAGCTAAATTTCTTAATGAGATTTCTGCAGCTTGACACTGTGCTTCTTTCCTTGTGCTGCCAATGCCTTCGCCAACTTTTTCTCCAACAATCCAAACCTGAAAGAGGTAATACACATAACAAAGGGATATAAATAAGGCAAACTTAGAAATACACAAGCAGGCAATAACTCGATAGCATAATTCCTCCAGCAATTCCGCTTCAAGCAAACTGCCATAGGCAATCCTATAACCAAGAAAACTTCCCAAAATGCTGATTTTACAATTTCCAACAAGTCCAGGAGAGGAGCTCTGATTTTTTGGAACTAAATATAAGCTAACTGCAGAGATACCAATAATAAACATTGAATAGAAGTTCCAATCTACCTCGATTGAGAACTGTAAATCCGCAGTATCACATAGTGCTGACCTGTACTCCACCTAAAAATAATGAAAAGTGTCAATGATTATAAACTGGATTGTATGGTGCTGACCTGAATGTTCAAAACTACCTTAGAACCACACTTCACAGCAATCTCCTCTAGTATGCCAGCGGAGCTCTCTGCATGCCGAGCAAAGTGTTGTCCTGGTACTATCTGGTTGTTTCTCTGACTTGAAGAAACATGCCGAGTTGCTAGCTCCTCTCCTTCAGGATGGAGATACAGTTAAGCATATAAAGTACAAAGTCTTTATGCTATACTCAACTTTGCGAAGATCAAAAGCTTTTTAACGTTCTTATGGAATTCGATTGCAATTTCCACTATGGAAATTAAGTTACACTTTACATGACAATTATCTAGGCAAAATATTTGAGAATTCGTTTAAGTGAGCAAGTGTACAAGCCATAATGAATTAATGAGAGCACCTATACTTGAGTTTGTAAAATCATAGTCAACAGCATATATAGTCTAAAACAAACAAAGCTAACTTACTACATCACAAGCAGTAAAGCACAACAAACTCATATGGTCATATAGATAGTATAGCAAGCCAGAATGCCAAGCGCTAGAAACAAAATTACAGCCCTAAACCTTAGGTTCATTGTCTTTTAATGTTTTGAAGAGTTCTCATTTTTGCCAGTTGGTGAATGAGCCTAAGAAACTCCTTTTCGCAAAAAATAGGACCTTGTTTATTAACAAATGCACGACGTCTCTGCCTAATTCTCAGGACCACACTAAAAGATCAACATCAGAATTCCAAATGGAAATAGTAAGAATACCAGGGAAGGATCTGTATCTTGACGGTGCATGGTTCTGAAGAACACGATGATCCTCATTATGCGGTAGCTGAGTCAAGAAAATGTTTGTTACAGAGTGGTATAGAAATGACTTGATAGCAATTGCATAGACTACAAAGTTGAATCACCTACCTGGGAGGGATACCTCTGGTTCTGATAACTAAATCTATCAGAGGATATAGGGTTTTCCCCACCATGAAAGAATGGGTGCGGTGGTTGCTTTTTATCATAGTGTATAGTTTCAGATTCCAAAGGGAATCCTGCAGAACCCCTGTTTAGATTATTTGGATTCATGCCGTCCTCTACAGGAAACCAATTTCCATGAGGTTGAACTGGAGGAACTGGGACTTGAACAGGAGGTACTGCTGGAAGAGGAGGTGTAGGATCTCTGGTATCTTGACCATGTTGTAATATGAGAAGTCTTCTCCTTGTGTCAGGATCTAACTCGGACTCAGGAACTTCACCCTCTTCCCTAGCTGGAGAGCCTTGCAGTGGATCTGAGAGACTCAGTTGAGCAACTGGTTGGGTGAATGGAGGTGGTGGACCCTGATTATTACTCAAAGGCACCATGCCAAGGGATTGGGCTACTGGTGCTACTGAAGATGAAACGAAATTTTGACCAGGGAGTACTGGCATCACAAAGTTAGCTGCTGTTGTAGTAAATGCTTGAGCATTTCCAGATGCTTCCTGAAAAATATTTGAAGCGCAATATGTGAGGGAGAAAAGATGCAAGTGCAATATGTGAGAGAAATGACGCAAAATTTCAAAACAGATGTATATGTAAAGAAGCATATGAAGCTATTGACAAATAATTACCTTTTGAATATTTCAAAACAGATGTTCATTTCATTTTACTGTTTAAAAGACAATATTAGAAATATAGACATTAATAGTTGTTGCAATCTCTATTACCGTCATATATTGAATAGAACTTTAAAGGAAGATGTGTGGAGCTATTATACAGGAAGATTGGAAGATGTAACAAACTGAAAGAACATATTCAGCACAATTTATATGTTATATCCATTGGTACTTGACTAGGTAAATATTTCAACAATTGTTACTTAAAATAATGCAACATGCTTCAGGACTTCAACATCTGTACCAATGTTAAACAAAAAACAGCTTTCTATGAATTATTCTTGGATGTCTTCTTTTTGTGATTTTGTCAGCCCACAATCAAACATCCAGATAAAGGTGCAAAGAGCTCAACCTTCATTCTCCTCTCAACCTCAGCATCAGCCATACCATCAAAAGCCAATGGATCCCTGTTTCCATTCACTGCCGCAACATTCTCATCCTAATGAACATCAGAAGAACAGTTAATTACTGAGAGGTGAACATTAGCATTGCATATTACCAAAATTTTTACCTCTGAAATCAAATAATTGCCAACATCTGGAGCAGATGGGATTTCATTGATTTCATCCTCGTAAGAAACATTGCTAATTCTTGGTAAGAGGCCTTCATCAAAGTCCCTGCAAATTGAACCATGAAAGTTCTATGTCAATCAGTCCGACTTAGTTTGCTAGTAGAGTACCATGAGCCCATGATAGCAATATGAAAATCGCATTAACAGAGCCGATAATCTTACTTAAAGAAGCCCCCTCTAACATTGCATGCAACATTCCTGGCGACACAGAGAACTGGGATAGAACAGTTTGCCTGTAAAGTTGAAGAAGATTCTTTAGTATCCAAGCAAGAAGATATTGTTTGCATTGGTATGGAGCATGACCGTTACCTCTGCTTGCGGTGCATAATATGGAGTGAATGCAGGAACCACATGAACTCTAGATTGATCCTTCTCATCCCAGACTTTAAGTCGGTCATCAATTACTAGGGCCATTCCAGGATGGCAGGATCCATCATGGAAAACATTCAGCAAGGACTTTCTTAAACCTAGAAAAAGAAGTTGCTGTTAGCTTCAATAGGATGGATCAAACAGTACGCATAAAGGGCGATGGAAGCATTGAAGCTGCAATCTTGATCAGAGCTCTAATTGTGGAACATTTGAAAAACCACATTGTACTAAGTTCTTGTCATACTTAATCAGAAAAGAGACACGTACCAGATTTTACACACACCATTCTGTCATTAAGTTGAACAGAGTTAATCAATCTTGAGTCTGGATCAAGCAACCTCCACATTTCTAAGGCATAGTCTCTCTCAGCCATTGTACACACATAGACCTCAAAACGTTTGCGACCTCTAGCAATCAAGTAGCTCCGGAGATCCTCCCATGCTGGCCTTAAACGTACAAGAACACTGGTATCCCTTATCTACAAAACAAAATGCCTTAGCCTGGAAGTTTTGGACAAACTTATGCAACCAAAGTCAGGCCACATCAAAGCAATGTGAAAAGACATGCTGAACTGTCATTGCTATTGCTCAACTTACAAACTTCTATTTTCCCGATAGAGAATGCATGTAAATTCTATAGAACCTTTCTTGATAATGAGAGAGAGAGATCACGGAAACAAGTCAACTGCATACTAGACAGCACAAATATAAGACTC
The DNA here is from genome assembly GCA_008326285.1 of Oryza officinalis. Lineage (NCBI taxonomy): Eukaryota > Viridiplantae > Streptophyta > Magnoliopsida > Poales > Poaceae > Oryza > Oryza officinalis. The sequence goes on along the minus strand of BDMV01000002.1, from coordinate 45,112,055 downwards.
CTAGGAGGTATGATGTGCAAGGAAAATTCAAAAAGACATCTAGCATAAACTGGAATCATAATGTATCTATCAGCTGACCAATATATGCTCGTGAAAACAGTTGTAATGCAAATTCAACTAATGAATCACATACCAAAGGATTTATTCTTGTCAAGATAATATTCTTCTCTTGTAATCGTATAACTGGACGTGTCATTGGTTGATGGTTATCAGATAATGGCGGAACCAACTCAGGTTGCACTTTATACATTTTTCCATCATCATAGACCTGATCACCTTCAATGTACTGCTTTAGGATAGACTTATCATCTTGGTACCTCTTAATCTCCGCTATCATACCATTTATGCGCTGTGGATCAGTCTCATTGCTCAGCTTTCTCTGAAGCGCATCAATTCTATCCTCAAAAGACCGTGTAGTATTGGCGACAATCAGTGTCTCATCAAGGTCAAACACGATCCCAAGGCACCGGAGATTTAACATAGTCAAGCAAGAATTGTACAAACCAAATGGCACTTTATATCCCCAGAAACATGCATGATTTGTCAGGTTTCTCCTGGATGTCATTGCCACTAAATGCAATTCTTCCTCTCCTAGTGGAACAACTGCAGTCTGCAAGAATGAATTAAAAGCTGCAATATGAATATTTTTTTCAATAAGAAGACAAAGATGGAAGTTTTATAACAAACCCATGAAGTTCTGTAGTCTAATATACCTTATATGTTTCAACAGGGAAAAATGGGGGTAGAAGAAACTACAAAAATGTTAGAATTGTGGTTCTAAAGTATGGAATCTGAATCTGCTGTAAACCACACTCCTGAATTCTAAAACAGAAAAAAAAATAAAATTGGAAATGTTCATGCCAAAGTAACATCAGTTTAACTGAAAAATACTAAAAATAGCTCATTAAATACAAAATTATTTGGAACCACAAAAACCAATAAATGTCAAGAAAACCATTAGCGCAGCTGCTCTTCAAGTATATTCTTGTGAAAATCAAGATTCAAACAGCACTTGAGAGGGATAAATAAAATATCTAGAAAACCATTCTCAAGTATATTCTTGTGAAAATCAAGATTCAAATAGCACTTGAGAGTGCACCAGTTAAACTTTATATGTTCCTTCAAGTTGTTATCACACATTAGGATCTAAGTTCCAGTTCAGTTAGAGTAAAACTCTCAGTAGCAATTAACGACGGGCATTATGCTCAATCATTTTAAGTCCACAAACATCAAACAGAAACCACCTCTCACAACCATCAGCTTTTAAGTCCCAGAAACTAAACACCAAAATCTACAGCATTCAGTGCCTGGTCTCTGCAATTTTTAATCTCTACTCTCAATAAGTCCCAGTAAAGCCAAGTTAAAACTCTATTAATGAGATGACAATGAATTAAAAGCAAGTCCGAGTCCACAGAACATAGTGCATATAAAGATGATTCCTTGTGTAAGTTTAAGTCAGTATCAGCACTGAACAAATATCAGTGCATTCAGTCATCCGTCCACATCCTTCAAAATTCCTTGTCCACACCCCACAGTGATTGTTCAGGTAAAATTAACATATGCTTATTAATACAATAGATCTTAAGATTATGTCCTGGTAAACTTGTCCAAGTAAGATTACAAATATTCCTTCAACCTGATCATGTAAAATCAGCGCGATTCCTTGAAAAATGTCCATGTAAAATTAGAGAGATTCCATTATTTGTTGAATTTGTTCCTTTTTTTCACTGCGTGAATCTCTTCTTTTTTTTATGTCAGGAATAATTTATATACCTTGTTTTCCTTGAGGCAAGCAGCGTGCATGGCGACGAGAGGCTGGGGCGGCTCATCCGCTGCCTTGGGCGGCCTGGACTCCATGACGAGGCAGCGAGCACCGACGGCCACGGTATGCATCACGGCGAGCGGCTGGCACCGCTCGCTGGGCGGGGAAAGGCGGTCAACGCGGATCTCTCGAGCCCACGCCGCCGCGGCCAGGCTCGTGCCGCCGCTGGGCCACACCTCCACCTCGCCGATGGAGGTGTTCCCGAAATATACCATCGACTTGATCATTCTCTCGAAAACCAGCACAACAGCAAAACAGATCTCAAACGAATCCTCAGGTCAAAGTTCGTTCGGATCGTCCACAAGCAACAAAGGGTCTTGGTTCTCACACAGATAGATAGATCTGCGAACTCGCTCGCAGATCTGTTCTTATGAAGCGTCCGAAACGAGATAAAAAAAAATCTAGAAACAATCAGGGTGGAGAAAAAAAAATCAGATGTAGTAGTATGTGTGTGTGGTCTTAGTGACGACGGTGCTTCAGATTTGTGTTCGAATTCTTCGCCGTTCCAGGCAAGATTCGGGGTGCGTCAGGTGAGGGTTCGCGGTGTGGATTGGTCAGATCTGAGGGGGAGCTCGTGCGCCCGCCGCGTCAATGGCGGACGCGAGCGGGAGGAAGAGGACGAGAGGGGGAGGGGAGAGGTGGGGAGAAAGCTCTGAAACCCTAAACTAGGCGTCTGATCGGATTGGGGGAAGAGGGGGGCGGATTTATTTTGGTGTCCATCAATTTTGGTAGGTGGTGGGGCGAGGGCGAAGGCGAGATGAACGCGGCTACGGTTTATCCCACCACGTTAATTCGCGGGTATTTCTTTCTGGTTTTCTTTTAATTTTTTTTCCCTATTCCGTCTCTGGATGGGATGATGGGCCAGTCGGAGGAGTGCGAGACTGGCACGTCTCGTGTGTATGATAGTGGCTGTCGAGCTCTCTCAGTATGGTTCGGCATTAGGTTGGGTGGTTGGCCACCTGGCCCCGTCCGACACCGTCCCCATCAGAAGTTTGATCATCAAATTGATATCCCATCATTGTTTGGCTAAAACATCAAGAGAAAAAAAAGGAAGACGAGTGCAAACCGGAAAGATAATACTGGATAAGTTGTAATATCTTCTTTTTCTGTTTTTCTAATCTTACTTGCAACCTGTCAGCATCATCCAGTTTGATAGTATAAAGCAATTTTATTTTGGGTGTGTATGGAACTCAAAACAAATGATATAAGAAAGATCGTAATTGACGAAGCGAGCGTAACTCAGTTAGGTTTTTTGTGTTAAAACTAGCTCACCCGGGTTCAAATTCTAGATTCGGGTGCTTGCATTCAGGGTTAATTATTCTTTTAATGGCAGGCGATGTACCCGTCGATAGCGAGGTGCTCGTGATGACTTCGTCAATCTCAAGATATGTCGGCCCAGTTTTTCGAAGGAGCTCATAGGGATAGAGTGTGCGTGTGTTCATAGGGGCCCAGTTTTTCGGAGGTGTTCATACGAGTAGAATGTGCGTGAGTATGTTCATAGAGATGAGTATGCGTGTATTGTGGGCACTTGCGTTTGTAATGTGTTTTGTCAATCTCAAGATATGCCGGCCCAATTTTTCGGAGGTGCTCATAGAGATAGGGTGTGCGCGCGTATGTTCATAAGGGTGAGTGCGCGCGCGTTGTGAACGTCTACGTTTGTATTGTGTTTCAAAAAAAAAGATCATAATTGGGTGAAGAATGCAATAACTTAGGTAAGAGCAAAGCCCAAAAGATATTCGAACCTTGGACTGGAATGTAACTACAGTAAACCCTCCTTTTGTTCGGCCCCTCTTCCTCCTTTCCTCTGACGGTTCGTCGTCGGCGAAGGGAAACCGTCAGAGGAGAAGAGGAAGAGGGGTCCGGTCCCTCCTCCCTAGTAGCATGTATAGGTTTAGTCAGGCTTTTCCAGTCTTTCGGGGTCCTCTGGTTTTTTTTCTTTGTCGTTTTGGTTCGCAAGTGTTGATGCGAAAACACGGTGCCCTGGGAGTTCTGCTTAGCTCCAGTGTAGGTCCAAATCTTGCGTTTGGGTTCAGGACGTGCCAATTGTTTTGATCCTGCAACCAACAATATATACAATAAAACAAGTTAAATTACGATAGCCGATCAGTCGCTTGACCCGACGACGTATCGTGTTAACCCTAGCCAATGCGATCTGACTGAATCGGCTGTGAGGTGTAAGATAGACAAAATTAAACAAGCCTAAAATATGTTCCATCAGCTGTAAATGTAATCAAACATGTAATCTATGGATAAAGAATATATCTGACTAAGTCATAGCCGATGATACCATACTTAGGTTTAAAAATAAATACTATATCGGCTAATACTCAAATACAGACTTATACAAGAATGTCAATCTAGTCAAATATATCAAGAACAAGCTTGGTATATTTAAATAGTCTGACATCCTTGTATAAGGAGCAGATATAACATGAAAAACATGATTAAAGGAATTAAACAAGACTAAACAGTTATATCATGTAAGATCGGTTGAAACCCCGATTCTATCCTTATTAGTTATCAAGAAGCATGTTAGTTTCTATGATTCTAAACATGACTAGAGTCGATGCAGCATAAAATGTGAAAAGAAGCATAGATCCTAAACAATCAAGCTTTCGACTGATTTTCAGGGTGGTAGTAGGGTTTCCTTTACCGTTTGTGGCGCGGTGACCGCCAAAAACCGCGCAAAATTTGGTTTTGAAAATTTAAATTCAAACAAACGAGGTATCGCGGTTTGGACCACGGTAACCGCGCGGTTTGGCGCAGTTACCGTGGTATTTGCACGATAACCGCGATATGTTTGACCGAAAGAAGAACAAAATGAAGAAAATGCAAAAAAGAAATTGGAGAAACACTAAATGTGTATAAAATTTGGGGATAATAACAAAAATATATGGAATACTTAAAAACCTAACCTGTGGGTATACAGTATAAAAATTCGGCATGACCTTTTCTATATTATCGACTTGAAATCAATTCAACAATTCATAACATAATAATTCAACAACAACAATTAACAATCTCATATTTAAAAGTATAATGATGTCCACATGTAGGTGAATAAATAGAGTCTACAACATAGAGTTTACAATAGAGTCCACAATATAATGTCCACGATTACAGATATGATAGTTCATATCACAATCAACATGAATATAGAAGTTTTAGTTTGAATCAAAGGAAATAAACAAGGACATACTAACATAGAGCATAGCTATGCGTTCCACTGATTATATGCCATGTTGTACTTCTCAACATAAGCATCAAGCCATGTGAGTGTAGCAACCCCGCCTTGTATTCCTCCCAACTTTGACCTGTCCATGATGATTTTTTTTTGCCATTGAGCGTACAATTGAGCATATCACTGGGGCTCTTGCCACTCATACACCCATGTAGGAGGGGGATAATCAGAAGCTTGGGGATGGTTGTACGCATACGTTGGATTGCCACTTTCAATGCTAGAGGCACTAAATGAGCTATAGCTATCCCGTGGTATGTCAAAATGTTGTTGTTGTTGTTGGCCTCTCGGAGTAACAGTAGTTCGTTGAGAGCTTGGAGCACCGTGATCCCGGTCCCGAGTAGCGTGAGTGAAGTCGGCCTCACCTGCAAATGAAATAGTAGGAAGAAAATTAATCGGTAGTGGAATGCACGGTAAAGGTTGAAATGGTAATTGAAGTACATCGCACCAGTGAATTGAAACGGGCTATGGTGATCTGACTATGGGGTGTGACCCCTAGGAGGCACATCAGTGGTGCCTTGGTCTCCTTGACCACCGTCGTCTTCGTTGTCTGTATCAGTTCTTGAGCTACTATCATTGGACTCTTGGTAGTTTGGGCTTCCTTGAGTCTCTTCATCGCTATCAACATTCCTCGACCGTGGACCTTTGCCTTTGCCCCTAACTTTTTTGGATGGAGGTGCTTTTGGCGACTGTCGAGTCTTCCTTTTTCCAATATGAGTGTCACCTATATTCGTATCAGCCCACTCTACAATAGTAGAAGCTCTCGTGGTCCTGCACAGGTCAATCAAGTCTAATAGGTTGGCTACAAATGGACTAGGAACAGGGGCGTCACTCTCAGTTGAGTCTTCATCTAGTTCGGAGCAAGCATTGGACCGAGCATTGTCCATCCATTCTTTAAGTTGATTGTTAGTTTTGTAGAATGATAGGTCTGCTAGTCTTTGAAGGGGATCATCGTCCTCCTTCCTAAGTTGGACATTTGCTTGCTGAATTCGAAGGCGAAGGTTGTAGTTCATATAAACTAGGTTGTTGAGCTTCTTGTGGGTAAGTTTATTACGGATCTTGGTATGTATAAATGCGAATGTGCTCCAATTTCGTTCACATGCACTTGAAGAGCAGCACTGACCAACCAAACGCAACACAAACTTCTTCAAATTCAGCGCGTCTGAGGCGAATATAGACCACCATTATGCTGCAAATGCCAAGTAACATGTCAATTTACAATTATAAATACATCGAAATTAATAGGAGATATGATAGTTTCATGATTACAAACATGCCAGGGAAAGTTTTCCCATCGATGGCCATCTTTCTTGCAAACGCCCTCCCAAATTCGTCAGTCTTACGGTGATACATCTCAACCTCCAGCAAAGCGGCTGCAGCCGTGTCGATGTCCGCCATCCACTCGAAGGCCTGATAGAGGTCTTGGAAGACAAAGGCACTTGGAGAGTATGCATAGTACGTCATAGGGTTCAATGCCGTAGCTACAAAACATGGAACAAGTATGGTGAGAGTCATATAATACGATATGTTCATTATGTTATGACGGCTACTTACTAGTATTGATGAGAGTTTCATTGGTAAGGTCGTGCATTCTTCTGTTAACAAATTCCATGTATGCTTCAAACTTCTCCTTTTGACTCGCAAAAAGACTGTCGTACTCCATTTTCAACAACTGATATCTCAGAAGAACCTCACTCAAATTGGGGTTCTTGGCCTCGTCAGCAAACCGAAGGAAGGAGTACATCGGTTGGACTGAATTCACTACTGCCTCTAAGTTCTCCCACCAACTAATGCTAGATAGGCAGACGTGTGCATACCTACCTTCCGTTGTGCCACTAAATTTGCTTTGCATAAACCCAGAGGAAGCCATCCACTGCATGAACTGATCTCGCTTCCTAAGAAACCTCTGAAGGAACATGTAGTTTGTGTCGAACCGCGTAGCATTCCACTTAACCAGTTCACCACCTATAGCTAAGACCATCATAGCATGCTGCTTGGAATCATTGTATAGCCATCTGCAAATTTTCCTACCACTCGCAATCACCATTTCATGGTCTGGCATTTTTTCCAACCTCCTTAAGCATCAAGTTAATTGTGTGCGCTACACAAGATTGCCACACAATTGTTGGATACTCCTGTCGTAGTAGTCTGTAAGCCTTCTTGTAGTTAGACCCATTGTCAGTGATAATCTAGACGACATGTTGAAGGCCTACTTCGCGTACCACCTTCCTTATCTCCTGCATTAGTCAATCACAAAATAAAAATAAGTCTCTGACCCTAAACTTGATGATAACATATGAGGTTAATTTGTTGAATCAATGTCGTCACCTTCGGTACGAAGTTAGCATCTTGGTTTTGGCCCGTGGCATTAATGGACTTGTGAAAATACATTATTCCATCACAATATATCAAAAAGTTGATGATCGACATACCCGTTGGTCCAGTCCAAGAATCACACATTATAGTAACACCGTACTCATCCCAATCGCGCTTGAACCTGTCGAATTGCATCTTCACGTCCTTCTCTGTAGCATCAAGGTACTTGCCATCTATCTCCCTACCAGTTGGAGAAGGTATATTTTCACCTACAATTGACATATGAAGTAATTAGTGTGTAAACTGTTAGAAAAATATAAATCCGTATTAAATGCATACGTACCCCACTTCTGTGTCTCTCAAACGACGCTGACAAAGTATGGATTATCGACATTTCTTGCAGAACATTGCCCACGACTCACCAATGGCCTCCCTAGCTTGCTTCCCCTTCTTTGTGAAGAATCCTATATCAATGTATGTCTGCACAGGGGACTTGGCAGCTGCTAGATTGCAATCTCTCACAGAAGGTGACTCCCTTTGAGATGTAGCCCTTCATAACAAACTAGCAATTGGGTTACCTCTACCTTTCCGTGCTTCCGGCTGAGTAGATCCACTGCCACCGCCATGCTCATTTGTGCCACATCGATCCTCCACACCCTTCCTAAAGTGTTCCTCTTGCCGTGAGGCTTGCATAGCTGCTTCTATTTGTTGCTCCTTGTCGGCATCACCTGTTAGGCCATAATAGTTGACCCTTGCTGCTTCAACCCTTCTTGACCTATCACTCTGACGATTATCACCTGCATCTTTTATCCTGTCCAACTCACGCTTGAAGAATTCACGGACATCTGGAGGCACTGAATTGCAATATGTAATCCCTTTCTCTTTTCCAGCCAAGTGAATTTTAAGTTGAGTGCCCCACCACCGTCATTTTTCTGATGACAATACTTACAATGCCATCCAGGTGTTATGCTCTCCCCGTGCTCCCACACAGGATCCCTACTATCTGCCATCTTCACCCTGTATCATATGCGAAAAATATACCATTAGAAATGAAATCACCAAGGCGACATAGCTACCCATACGTAATGCAATCCATATGAACTCATTATCAGTACAATAAATTTATATCAACCATAATAACTTATCCAACAAATAGCATACTCTACAAACCTTTTCTCTCAACAAACATCAATCTTGCACAATGTATTTAACCTAAACCCAAATTAAAACTTAGACTAGAACTTGCACAACATTGACAAAAGCGTGCACAATGTATTTCACCTAAACCTCAAATATATTCACATCATTGTCAAAAATCCTAGACTAAACTGCGCAACCACGGTTTTATGTGCGGTAACCATGGTTTCCCGAGTGGTTATCGCGCGATATTCTGCGGTTACCACGTATTATGGCGGTTGAAAATGGCTATAGGCGACCACGGTAACCGCGTATTACCACGCGATATTCCCCTCAAACCGCGTGGAAGTCGGCCCAAATCGTGCGGTAACCGAGCACAAAGAGAAGATTACCTTCGCGCCGCTCGCGTGGACGGTTGCCGCCTCCTACCATGCAGTTACCTGCTACCGTGCTGTACCGATGCTCGCCGGCGCAGTAGCAACAGATCTGGCGCGGTTCTGCCTCTTCAGCCGCTGCCGTGCCTCGAGCAGAGGGAGAGAGAGAGTGCGACCAGAGATAGAGCGATAGAGAGAGATGAGAGTACCAGGAGATATTTTCTCCACGTTTGGGCCTTAATGGGCCGCATGACGAGAGCAAGATTAGGCCCATTTCATTATTTCTTTTTCCTATTTCCTAATTGACTTTCGATTTTGTCCTCAAAATAAATTTATATTACTCTTTTTCAAAAAATTTCTTCACCATGATACACTACAAATCAAGCACTACATTCATGATTTTTTTGAATTTTTGAATTTGCTCAAAATTTGGCAAACCATACCGCACAGTAAGCGTTACCGAACCCCGACGGTAAGGCCGGTAACCGCGGTTACCGGCGGTTTTGCGAACCCTGGGTGGTTGATACCTTAGCTAATCTAGTTTAATGGAACGATTTAGCCGATACCGATAAAATCTTAGGTAAGGCCTGGCCGATACAAATAATTCGAATCATCGATTTAGATTAGCTAAGATATATGATAACTAGCAATTGCACAAGATAGATTATAACATCTAAAACGATGCGCTAATCCGCCGATACTACCTCTAATTGGAGATCGAAACCGATGCAGCTCAACTTGAAACAAGAACTCGTCGAGAAGTAAAGTAAAATTATGGCTGACGGAGCGTGAGGCTCCTCACCGGGAGACCGCGCGGGCCCCCCTTTGCCGGTTCGGCCGGGGGCGCTAAGTGAGGTTCTTCGCCCTCAATCTGAGGAACGTCAGCGAGAGAGGAAACGCACAAGACGTGGGCGACGTAGACAGGTTCGGGCCGCTGAGAAGCGTAACACCCTACTCCTGTGTTCTGGTGGATCTGGGGGTCTCCAACAATACAAAGAGAGTTCCGTCTCTAGAGCGTATTCGCTCCAGTCCTCTCCCTTTCCTAGGCCTGGGCCTCCTTTTATCTGATCAGGGGTCACCACATGGGCCTCTCGCTGCCTAAGAAAGGAAACATTCTTTTTACGATGAGGGCTAGTCTACAGCCGGAAGTGACCTCTGACAGGCATGGTACACGCCTTCTGCCCCGCTCGCCAGCTCTCCCGGTGGACTCCCGTTTCAACCTTCATTCAATGGCCAGCGACTTCCTTGCCACGCCTGCGCTGAAGTCTGGATTGGATCTGACCGGGACTGACATACCAACTCCAGGAGTTAGCACGCCGGCTCCGGCTAGGGACGAGAGCCAGGAGGCTCTCATCATTCTGACGGGACGGGGCGAGGCGTGCCACCGGCCGCCTGTCGCCACCTAACCCGCGATCTGACCGGTCTGTGACCGGTCACACACCGCGACCGGTCACGGACCGGATATGCGTGCGCTGCGCCGCATTAAATGCGGCGTGGTGCGCTCATCTGATCCGCTATAAATGCGGTTAGGTGAGCCCTGCTGTGCTCACCTAACCCGCACACGTGGTGCCAAAATCACAGGGGGTCGGGGCGCCCCAGCCCTCGGGGCCGAAATGGGAGCGGCCCGACCCCTCGGGGAGACAGAGGGAGGGGTGGCCACGTCACTCTCGGGCCCGACCCCCCCGAAGGGGTCGGGACACGTGGGTGACCGCGGCTACCCAAGCCTCTAGTCATGATACCCCCGGTCCCATGTCACCGACAGTAGCCCCCGGCGTTACGCCAGGGCGACCGCCCCCCTCGAGGGAAGCGCACGGGCGTGACGCCACTCCTTAGGCCCGGTGACGAGTGGGGCCGGTCCCTACAGGCGGACAGGAACCCAACGGTCGCGAATCGCGCGCATCGGCAAGAGAAAACCGACCGACAATAATGAGCGGCCTCTTCAAGACCGCTACATTACTCGAGCAGCGCGGGAATCGGGACGTGCCGGTTCGTTTCGCCTGGGGATATGATGACGGCGTTTTTCACGGTCGGCGAGCGCAGTTAATGCGCGCACGATCTGCCCCATCTCAACCGCCACGGCCGCACGTCCGCCGCGTGCGCCGCAAACGGGCGAGTGGGGTTAGTGGAGGCGTGGGCGCGAGAAACGAGGGGGCGAGGTAGTGGGTGCAGGAAGCGAGGAGCCGGGCATAGCGTTGGCAAGGGTATAAAGACGCCGAGGAAGGGATTCGTTTCCTTCCTCTCTCCACTTTTCCCCTTGCCTTCGCCACTCGTGCCCTAACTCTTCGTTTCCTGTGCCCTACTCTTGCCGCACGCGCTCGCTCTCAAGCTCCTCCTCCACCGGCACCATGGCACGGGGCTCCGCACCGCTCGACGGTAGCGTGCTGCCGCCTTCCCGCATCACGAGTGAGAGGCAGGCCGGGCTGCCGCGCCGATTCATGCCGGAATCTGCCACCGGCCGGGAGGTGGTCACGCTGGGCGAGGGACGCCCGGCGCCAGACTACCCGGGGCAGTCCGTCTTCTTCCTCTCTTTCGCAATGGCGGGGCTGGTCCCGCCATTCTCTATTTTCTTCATGGATATTCTGGAGTTTTATGATCTCCAGATGGCGCACCTCACCCCCAACGCGATAATGACGTTGGCCATCTTCGCGCACCTGTGCGAGATGTTTATCGGGGTGCGCCCATCTCTCCGGCTGTTCCGGTGGTTCTTCACCGTGCAGCCGGTGTCGCCGCCGACGGCAGTCGGTGGCTGCTACTTCCAGCCGCGGGGGCAGGTGCTGAACCGCTACATTCCCTGCGTCCTGCGCAAGAAGTGGGACGACTGGAAGAGCGATTGGTTCTACACCCCCCTCGCCGACGAAGCGCGCCTCCGACTTCCGAGCCAGCCCCCGGCGCAGGCCTCCAGCTGGCGGGCGGCGGTGGATCTGGGGGACGGCTACGACGCCGTTCTTGACCGCCTGGCGGGTCTGCGATCCCAGGGGCTCACGGGGGCCATGGTGTTCGGCGACTACCTTCGCCGCCGGATCGCGCCGCTCCAGCGGCGCGCCCGGGGCGCCTAGGAGTACACCGGGCCCGAGGACCACGTGAGGACCCACCAGGGGCGAAAATGGGACTGGGACCCTGAGGACTTCAGGATGGTGGTCCAACGGGTGCTGAATCTCAGCTCCGTGGAGGCATCCCTCATCCCCCAAGGGGTCCTCCCCCTCTGCTGCGACCCAGAGCGTGCCAACATCCTGGCCATCATGCAGGTGGTCGGGGCGTCGGGGGAGCGGCCCCCCCGAGGCCACGATGGCGCGGGCGGGAGCCGCAGGGGGGAACAATCTACCCCGGGAGGGGGTCGTGCTTATGGGACCCGCGACGGGGGCCCGGGGGGCAGCCGCCCCGCCGACGCTAGGGGGAAGAGGAAGCAGGGAGGTACTCCTCCCCCATCTCCTCCCCGAGGGGGCGGGGCGGTGCGTGCCAGCAGCAGGCGCCCAGAGGGTGCTGTGCCGGCGCCGCAGCCCGAGGGGGAGCGAAGGAAGAAACGGCTCCGCAAAATGGGGGAGACCGAGCCATGCCGGGGGAGTCTCATCTCGCCCCCGAGGTGGTCGTTCAGCCGACCTCCCCGCAGGTTCGTTCCCGCGCCCACTGCGGTCGTATCCACACCCCAAGGCGAGTTTTTACTCACCCGTTTCTTTTTGTCTTTGGTTTTTCTTCTGCCTCAGCGAGATCCCGTCGCGCCCCCCACGCCATTCCAAGTCCGGCCGGTCCGAGGCCGAGGAGACGGCGACCGCGGAGGCCCGGAGGCGGGAGGCTGACCGACGGGAAGCCGCGGACCGCCTTCGGGAAGCCGAGGAGGCTGCCCGGGAGGCCGCCCGGGTTCGCCAGGCCGAGGAGGCCGCTCGGGAGGAGGCCAGACTCCGCCGGGCCGGGGAGTCCGCCCGGGAGGCAGAGGCGGCGCGAGCACGCCGGGCAGCCTGCCAAGCCCCCGACCCGACTCCGCCCGAGGCGACGACGACCCCCGAGGCCACCCGCGACGAGGCCGCGGGCGCGCCGCCCGGGCCTGACACCCCGGGCGACGCTCGGGACGAGCCAGCTTCGGGGGATGCCCCCGAGTCCAGCACGCCGATCGGCGGGCCGAGCCGCGCGGCACCCACACCGAGGCGGCTCTCCCCTCTGCCTTCCGCTGCTCCACTGAGCGCGGAGCCCCTCCTGCAGGCCCTGGCCACCGCGAACAGCACGGTGCTGGACGGGCTAAGTGCCCAGATGGAGGCCCTGCAGGCGGAGCGGGCGGAGCTCGACGCGGCGTGGGCGCGCGTCGAGGAGGGGCGGCGCTCGGTGGAGGCCATAGTGGAGGCGGGCCGCAAGGCATACCGCCAGCACGCCACGCAGCTCGAGGCCCGTCGTAGGGACCTGGCGGAGATCGCCAGGGAGGTAGAGGAGGAGCGGGAGACCGCCCTCATCGCCACCACCGTGCTCGACGAGGCGCGGGACGACCTCCGCCTCCAATACGGGACCCGGGCGGCGGAGCTAGAGGAGAAGCTCGACGCCGCCCGGGGAGTCCTCGACGCCGCCGCTGCCCGGGAGCGGCGGGCGGCGGAGAACGAGGCGGCGTCCCGTCAGCGCGAAGAGGCCCTTGAGGCTCGCGTCACGGCGCTGGAGGAGCGCGCCCGCGCCCTGGACGCGAAGGAGGGCGCCCTGGCGGACCGCGAGGCCGCCGTCGCCACCCGGGAGGCAACGCTGGCGGCGCACGAGGCCGCCTCCGCCGAGGAGGAGTCCGCACTCCGCCTCCGCGAGGACGCGCTCACCGAGCGGGGGCGAGCTCTCGAAGAGGCCGAGGCTGCGGCGCAGCGGCTGGCGGACAGCCTGTTCCTCCGCAAGGCGGCGCGGGAGGAGCAGGCGCGCCGCAATCTGGAAAGCGCCCGCGCCGAGAAGGCCGCGCTGGACCAGCGGGCCGCTGAGCTCGAGGCGCGGGCGAAGGAGCTGGACGCGAGAGCGCACAGCGGCGGGGCGGCCGCGGGCCACGGCGACCTAGCCGCCCGCCTCGCAGCCGCCGAACACACCGTCGCCGAGCTGCAGGGCGCGCTGGACTCGTCCGCCGGGGAGGTCGAGGCCCTCTGCTTGGCGTGCGAGGTGGGGCCCGGCATGCTTCGGGACGCCGTCTCGTGTCTAGACCGCGCCGGGCGGCAGGCGGGCCTCTGGGGCGGGCGGTACGCGAAGTACGCCGCCAACCAGGGGGGCCTCGCCCAGCGCCTCTCGGAGATGGCCGGGGTCCTCGAACGGCTCCCCGAGGAGCTCGAGGAGATGATCAAGTCATCCTCGAGGGACCTCGCCCGGGGGGCGGAGGAGCTCGTACTGGCAAGCTACCAGGCCAGGGACCCTGACTTCTCCCCGCGGGCAGCGCTGGAAGAGTTCCCTCCCGGAACCGAGGACGGCGCGCGCGCACAGGTCCGGGACGCCGCCGACCACATCGTCCACAGCTTCGAGGGTACGGCCCCTCGGCTCGCGTTCGCCCTCGACTCCGAGGAGGAGGACGGCGACGACGGTGCGGACGACAGCGATGGCGAGGCCGGCGGCCCGGGTGCGTCGGAGTGAGCCCCCAAGCCCCCGCCGATCTTAAATTTTTCCTTCTTCTTCCGAGGCCTTCGAGCCCCCTTCTTGTATAGACTGGTTTAATCTGCAATCAAATAAAGAGGAAATTTCTATGTCAGTTATGTTTGTTGTGCGTATAAGACGAGGATGGTCTGTGCCGCGGTCCTTCTGAGTCTTGGCTTGAACAAGGGCTCGTGCCCAGGTCCCAGCCTCAAACGGCGCGGGTCGGGGCTAGTGCCTGGGGAGATCCGCGTGTCGAGACTGGCCAGGCCGGGAGCGCGGTGACCGAGGGTTAGGAGGACCCGATTGTGGGCCTTTGCCGATTCCCCCCCGGAGTTCACCACGCCCCGGGGCACGGCTCGGTTCTGGGCCCCATTTGGCGGTTTTAGCCGGCCCGAGCCACCGAGGGCAGGGTCGAGCACGAGCGTACTAACTCAAGCCGAGATTCTTCAAAATGAAGCGACGGCACAGACACGGTCCTCTGGAAATCGAAAGTGCTTTTATTGAAATACGACAGAGAAAAAACATAAGTATGTGCATGTGGTAGCCACCGGCCAACCCTGCACGCCCGGGGGGGGTGCGGGGTTGGCCCGAGCCCGAGACATGACACCCGACCCCCCTTAGGGGTAGAAGCGACGAAGATGTTCGATGTTCCACGGGTTAGGCAGCTCTGTGCCGTCGCCCGTGGCCAACCGAACCGAGCCCGGCCGGGGGACGCCGATCACTCGATACGGACCCTCCCACATTGGTGAGAGCTTGCTCAGTCCAGCACGCGTTTGGACGCGGCGTAGGACGAGGTCGTCGACGCAGAGTGATCGGGCCCGGACGTGGTGCTGATGGTAGCGCCGCAGGCTCTGCTGGTAGCGCGCGGCTCGAAGGGCCGCGCGCCGCCTTCGCTCTTCCAGATAGTCGAGGTCGTCTCGGCGAAGCTGATCTTGATCAGCCTCGCAATACATGGTGGCCCGAGGGGACCTCAGGGTGAGCTCAGACGGGAGGACCGCCTCCGCGCCGTAGACGAGGAAGAAAGGCGTCTCCCCGGTTGCTCGGCTTGGCGTGGTTCGGTTCGCCCAGAGCACCGCTGGCAGCTCCTCGATCCACGAGTCGCCGTGCTTCTTGAGGATGTTGAAGGTCTTGGTTTTGAGGCCCTTGAGGATTTCCGCGTTGGCGCGCTCCACCTGGCCGTTGCTTCTGGGGTGGGCGGGTGAGGCGAAGCAGAGCTTGATGCCCATGTCTTCGCAGTAGTCGCCGAAAAGCTCACTAGTGAACTGGGTGCCGTTATCCGTAATGATACGGTTAGGCACCCCGAACCGAGCAGTGATGCCCCTGATGAATTTAAGCGCGGAGTGCTTATCGATCTTGATGACCGGATAAGCCTCGGGCCACTTAGTGAACTTGTCGACAGCGACATACAGATACTCGAACCCGCCCGGGGCCCGCCTGAACGGTCCCAGGATATCGAGCCCCCAGACAGCAAACGGCCACGAAAGAGGTATGGTCTGCAGGGCCTGGGCCGGCTGATGGGTTTGCTTGGCGTGGAACTGGCACGCCCTGCACCGCCGGACCAGGTCAACCGCATCGTTGAGAGCCGTCGGCCAATAGAAACCCTGGCGAAAGGCCTTGCCAACCAAGGTGCGCGAGGCGGAGTGGGCTCCGCACTCGCCTTCATGGACATCGGCGAGAAGCTCGACGCCTTGTTCCCGAGGAATGCACTTCAGGAGGACTCCGTTAGCCCCGCACCGATAGAGGGTCCCTTCCACCAGCACGTAGCGCTTGGAGATGCGACGGACGCGTTCACTCCCTTCGCGGTCCTCGGGTAGAGTCTTATCTGCGAGATACGCCTGGATCTCAGTGATCCAAGCAATCAATCTAGGGGAGCTGGGAGCACTCCCCTCGGGTCCCGAGGCCTGGACTCCGACGGGCCTCGGGGGCCGTTCAGGCGCGTCCGTCTCCCCTAGGGGGTCGGGTCGTGCCGACGGCTGGGCAAGCCTTTCTAAAAAGGCGCCCAGTGGGGTCTGGGCTCGCGAGGAAGCGAGCCTTGAGAGTTCGTCGGCGACCGCGTTATCCCGCCTGGGCACGTGCCGAAGCTCTATCCCGTCGAAATGGCGCTCCATACGCTGCACCTGGCGGACGTAGGCGTCCATCTGCGGGTCAGAGCACTGGTACTCCTTACGGACCTGGTTAACGACCAACTGGGAGTCGCCTAACACCAGGAGGCGGCGGATCCCCAGTCCAGCCGCCACTCTGAGTCCCGCAAGGAGTCCCTCGTACTCCACCATATTGTTGGTCGCCCGAAAGTCGAGGCGGACCAGGTATCTGAGGACGTCTCCGCTCGGCGAGGTCAAAGTGACCCCCGCACCGGCGCCCTGAAGAGACAGGGAGCCGTCGAACTGCATCACCCAGTAGGCGGTGTGAGGCAGCTGCGAGGGGCCCGGGCTGACCTCGGGGGCGGAGACGGGCTCGGGAGCTGGGGTCCACTCCGCCACAAAGTCGGCGAAGGCCTGGCTCTTGATCGCGTGGCGTGGTTCAAAGCGCAAATCGAATTCAGAGAGCTCGATCGCCCATCTCACCACCCGTCCAGTGCCCTCTCGGTTATGCAAGATTTGGCCGAGGGGGAAAGACGTAACCACCGTGACCCGATGCGCCTGGAAATAATGGCGCAACTTCCTCGAAGCCATCAGAATAGCGTAAAGCATCTTCTGGGCCTGAGGGTATCGGGTCTTGGCGTCCCAGAGGGCCTCACTAACGAAGTAGACGGGCCGCTGCACCTTTCGGCGGGGCCTATCCTCTTTGCCAGCGGCCGCGTCTCCAGGGCGCTCTCCGTCCGAGAGGCCGTGCGGGGCGCACTCGGCTTCTGTGCCGACGACCTCGGGGTCAGAGGGCGACAGGCGCAGCCTTCCCGCAGTGGCCCCGGGGCCATCCTGGGGGTCGGGGGCGCCTGGCACCGTCAGACAAGCTGGCGGAGGGCCAGCTCCGGCCGTCGGGGGCCTTAGGCCGCCATTCGGCTCGGGGGCCTCTCCTCCCTGCTCTCTCCCGGGCCGAGCCGACACAGGGTGGGGGCGCGCGGAGCAGGGGTTGTCCTCGTCACGCTCCACAACCAACGCCGCGCTGACCACCTGCGGGGTTGCCGCCAGGTAGAGTAGCAACGGCTCATCTGGCTCCGGGGCGACCAGGACCGGGGGAGAACTGAGGTACGCCTTCAGCTGAGTGAAGGCCCGCTCAGCCTCCTCCGTCCAGGTAAACGGCCCGGAGCGCTTGAGGAGCTTAAATAGGGGTAGCGCCTTCTCTCCCAGCCTCGATATGAACCGACTTAAGGCGGCCATGCAGCCGGTGACGCACTGCACATCCCTAAGCTTGCTGGGGGGCGCATCCGCTCTATAGCTCGTATCTTCTCGGGGTTGGCCTCGATGCCTCGGGCAGAGACCAAGAACCCGAGAAGTTTGCCCGCAGGCACGCCGAACACGCACTTATCGGGGTTCAGCTTTATGCAGGCGGAGCGAAGACTTTCGAAAGTTTCCGCTAAATCCGAGAGCAAGGTCTCTTGGTTGCGCGTCTTCACAACCAAGTCATCAACATAGGCCTCAACATTGCGTCCTATCTGGCTACCCAAGGAAATTCGGTAGCCCCCGGCGTTACGCCAGGGCGACCGCCCCCCTCGAGGGAAGCGCTCGGGCGTGACGCCACTCCTTAGGCCCGGTGACGGTGGGGCCGGTCCCTACAGGCGGACAGGAACCCAACGGTCGCGAATCGCGCGCATCGGCAAGAGAAAACCGACCGACAATAATGAGCGGCCTCTTTAAGACCGCTACATTACTCGAGCAGCGCGGGAATCGGGACGTGCCGGTTCGTTTCGCCTGGGGATATGATGATGGCGTTTTTCACGGTCGGCGAGCGCAGTTAATGCGCGCACGATCTGCCCCATCTCAACCGCCACGGCCGCACGTCTGCCGCGTGCGCCGCAAACGGGCGAGTGGGGTTAGTGGAGGCGTGGGCGCGAGAAACGAGGGGGCGAGGTAGTGGGCGCGGAAGCGAGGAGCCGGGCATAGCGTTGGCAAGGGTATAAAGACGCCGAGGAAGGGATTCGTTTCCTTCCTCTCTCCATTTTTCCCCTTGCCTTCGCCACTCGTGCCCTAACTCTTCGTTTCCTGTGCCCTACTCTTGCCGCACGCGCTCGCTCTCAAGCTCCTCCTCCGCCGGCGCCATGGCACGGGGCTCCGCACCGCTCGACGGTAGCGTGCTGCCGCCTTCCCGCATCACGAGCGAGAGGCAGGCCGGGCTGCCGCGCCGATTCATGCCGGAATCTGCCACCGGCCGGGAGGTGGTCACGCTGGGCGAGGGACGCCCGGCGCCAGACTACCCGGGGCGGTCCGTCTTCTTCCTCTCTTTCGCAATGGCGGGGCTGGTCCCGCCATTCTCTATTTTCTTCATGGATATTCTGGAGTTTTATGATCTCCAGATGGCGCACCTCACCCCCAACGCGATAATGACGTTGGCCATCTTCGCGCACCTGTGCGAGATGTTTATCGGGGTGCGCCCATCTCTCCGGCTGTTCCGGTGGTTCTTCACCGTGCAGCCGGTGTCGCCGCCGACGGCAGTCGGTGGCTGCTACTTCCAGCCGCGGGGGCAGGTGCTGAACCGCTACATTCCCTGCGTCCTCCGCAAGAAGTGGGACGACTGGAAGAGCGATTGGTTCTACACCCCCCTCGCCGACGAAGCGCGCCTCCGACTTCCGAGCCAGCCCCCGGCGCAGGCCTCCAGCTGGCGGGCGGCGGTGGATCTGGGGGACGGCTACGACGCCGTTCTTGACCGCCTGGCGGGTCTGCGATCCCAGGGGCTCACGGGGGCCATGGTGTTCGGCGACTACCTTCGTCGCCGGATCGCGCCGCTCCAGCGGCGCGCCCGGGGCGCCTGGGAGTACACCGGGCCCGAGGACCACGTGAGGACCCACCGGGGCGAAAATGGGACTGGGACCCTGAGGACTTCAGGATGGTGGTCCAACGGGTGCTGAATCTCAGCTCCGTGGAGGCATCCCTCATCCCCCAAGGGGTCCTCCCCCTCTGCTGCGACCCAGAGCGCGCCAACATCCTGGCCATCATGCAGGTGGTCGGGGCGTCGGGGGAGCGGGCCCCCCGAGGCCACGATGGCGCGGGCGGGAGCCGCAGGGGGGAACAATCTACCCCGGGAGGGGGTCGTGCTTCTGGGCCCCGCGACGGGGGCCCGGGGGGCAGCCGCCCCGCCGACGCCAGGGGGAAGAGGAAGCAGGGAGGTACTCCTCCCCCATCTCCTCCCCGAGGGGGCGGGGCGGTGCGTGCCAGCAGCAGGCGCCCAGAGGGTGCCGTGCCGGCGCCGCAGCCCGAGGGGGAGCGAAGGAAGAAACGGCTCCGCAAAATGGGGGAGACCGAGCCATGCCGGGGGAGCCTCATCTCGCCCCCGAGGTGGTCGTTCAGCCGACCTCCCCGCAGGTTCGTTCCCGCGCCCACTGCGGCCGTATCTCTACTCCCCAAGGCGAGTTTTTACTCACCCGTTTCTTTTTGTCTTTGGTTTTTCTTCTGCCTCAGCGAGATCCCGTCGCGCCCCCCACGCCATTCCAAGTCCGGCCGGTCCGAGGCCGAGGAGACGGCGACCGCGGAGGCCCGGAGGCGGGAGGCTGACCGACGGGAAGCCGCGGACCGCCTTCGGGAAGCCGAGGAGGCTGCCCGGGAGGCCGCCCGGGTTCGCCAGGCCGAGGAGGCCGCTCGGGAGGAGGCCAGACTCCGCCGGGCCGGGGAGTCCGCCCGGGAGGCAGAGGCGGCGCGTGCACGCCGGGCAGCCTGCCAAGCCCCCGACCCGACTCCGCCCGAGGCGACGACGACCCCCGAGGCCACCCACGACGAGGCCGCGGGCGCGCCGCCCGGGCCTGACGCCCCGGGCGACGCTCGGGACGAGCCAGCTTCGGGGGACGCCCCCGAGTCCAGCACGCCGATCGGCGGGCCGAGCCGCGCGGCACCCACACCGAGGCGGCTCTCCCCTCTGCCTTCCGCTGCCCCCTGAGCGCGGAGCCCCTCCTGCAGGCCCTGGCCACCGCGAACAGCACGGTGCTGGACGGGCTAAGTGCCCAGATGGAGGCCCTGCAGGCGGAGCGGGCGGAGCTCGACGCGGCGTGGGCGCGCGTCGAGGAGGGGCGGCGCTCGGTGGAGGCCATGGTGGAGGCGGGCCGCAAGGCATACCGCCAGCACGCCACACAGCTCGAGGCCCGTCGTAGGGACCTGGCGGAGATCGCCAGGGAGGTAGAGGAGGAGCGGGAGACCGCCCTCATCGCCACCGCCGTGCTCGACGAGGCGCGGGACGACCTCCGCCTCCAATACGGGACCCGGGCGGCGGAGCTAGAGGAGAAGCTCGACGCCGCCCGGGGAGTCCTCGACGCCGCCGCTGCCCGGGAGCGGCGGGCGGCGGAGAACGAGGCGGCGTCCCGTCAGCGCGAAGAGGCCCTTGAGGCTCGCGTCACGGCGCTGGAGGAGCGCGCCCGCGCCCTGGACGCGAAGGAGGGCGCCCTGGCGGACCGCGAGGC
Source organism: Oryza officinalis (assembly GCA_008326285.1). Lineage (NCBI taxonomy): Eukaryota > Viridiplantae > Streptophyta > Magnoliopsida > Poales > Poaceae > Oryza > Oryza officinalis. Next base: position 45,091,056 of record BDMV01000002.1, on the reverse strand, counting down.
CGCCGTCGCCACCCGGGAGGCAACGCTGGCGGCGCACGAGGCCGCCTCCGCCGAGGAGGAGTCCGCACTCCGCCTCCGCGAGGACGCGCTCACCGAGCGGGGGCGAGCTCTCGAGGAGGCCGAGGCCGCGGCGCAGCGGCTGGCGGACAGCCTGTTCCTCCGCGAGGCGGCGCGGGAGGAGCAGGCGCGCCGCAATCTGGAAGGCGCCCGCGCCGAGAGGGCCGCGCTGGACCAGCGGGCCGCTGAGCTCGAGGCGCGGGCGAAGGAGCTGGACGCGAGAGCGCACAGCGGCGGGGCGGCCGCGGGCCACGGCGACCTAGCCGCCCGCCTCGCAGCCGCCGAACACACCGTCGCCGAGCTGCAGGGCGCGCTGGACTCGTCCGCCGGGGAGGTCGAGGCCCTCCGCTTGGCGTGCGAGGTGGGGCCCGGCATGCTTCGGGACGCCGTCTCGCGTCTAGACCGCGCCGGGCGGCAGGCGGGCCTCTGGGGCGGGCGGTACGCGAAGTACGCCGCCAACCAGGGGGGCCTCGCCCAGCGCCTCTCGGAGATGGCCGGGGTCCTCGAACGGCTCCCCGAGGAGCTCGAGGAGACGATCAAGTCATCCTCGAGGGACCTCGCCCGGGGGGCGGTGGAGCTCGTACTGGCAGCTACCAGGCCAGGGACCCTGACTTCTCCCCGTGGGCAGCGCTGGAAGAGTTCCCTCCCGGAACCGAGGACGGCGCGCGCGCGCAGGTCCGGGACGCCGCCGACCACATCGTCCACAGCTTCGAGGGTACGGCCCCTCGGCTCGCGTTCGCCCTCGACTCCGAGGAGGAGGACGGCGACGACGGTGCGGACGACAGCGACGGCGAGGCCGGCGACCCGGGTGCGTCGGAGTGAGCCCCCAAGCCCCCGCCGATCTTAAATTTTTCCTTCTTCTTCCGAGGCCTTCGAGCCCCCTTCTTGTATAGACTGGTTTAATCTGCAATCAAATAAAGAGGAAATTTCTATGTCAGTTATGTTTGTTGTGCGTATAAGACGAGGATGGTCTGTGCCGCGGTCCTTCTGAGTCTTGGCTTGAACAAGGGCTCGTGCCCAGGTCCCAGCCTCAAACGGCGCGGGTCGGGGCTAGTGCCTGGGGAGATCCGCGTGTCGAGACTGGCCAGGCCGGGAGCGCGGTGACCGAGGGTTAGGAGGACCCGATTGTGGGCCTTTGCCGATTCCCCCCCGGAGTTCACCACGCCCCGGGGCACGGCTCGGTTCTGGGCCCCATTTGGCGGTTTTAGCCGGCCCGGGCCACCGAGGGCAGGGCCGAGCACGAGCGTACTAACTCAAGCCGAGATTCTTCAAAAGGAAGCGACGGCACAGACACGGTCCTCTGGAAATCGAAAGTGCTTTTATTGAAATACGGAAGAGAAAAAAGATAAGTATGTGCATGTGGTAGCCCCCGGCCAACCCTGCACGCCCGGGGGGGTGCGGGGTTGGCCCGAGCCCGAGACATGACACCCGACCCCCATTAGGGGTAGAAGCGACGAAGATGTTCGATGTTCCACGGGTTAGGCAGCTCTGTGCCGTCGCCCGTGGCCAACCGAACCGAGCCCGGCCGGGGGACGCCGATCACTCGATACGGACCCTCCCACATTGGTGAGAGCTTGCTCAGTCCAGCACGCGTTTGGACGCGGCGTAGGACGAGGTCGTCGACGCAGAGTGATCGGGCCCGGACGTGGCGCTGATGGTAGCGCCGCAGGCTCTGCTGGTAGCGCGCGGCTCGAAGGGCCGCGCGCCGCCTTCGCTCTTCCAGATAGTCGAGGTCGTCTCGGCGAAGCTGATCTTGATCAGCCTCGCAATACATGGTGACCTCAGGGTGAGCTCAGATGGGAGGACCGCCTCCGCGCCGTAGACGAGGAAGAAAGGCGTTTCCCCGGTTGCTCGGCTTGGCGTGGTTCGGTTCGCCCAGAGCACCGCTGGCAGCTCCTCGATCCACGAGTCGCCGTGCTTCTTGAGCAGGGAGGGGTGGCCACGTCACCCTCGGGCCCGACCCCCCCGAGGGGGTCGGGACACGTGGGTGACCGCGGCTACCCAAGCCTCTAGTCATGATACCCCCGGTCCCATGTCACCGACAATGGCGATGCGCCGAGAGTGTATTGAACTGTTGTTATTTTTCTTACAAGACCCTGGGCACATATTTATACCAGAACTTAAAAACCTTGTTCATGTCAGACACTACTCAAAACTTGCCTAAACAAAGAAGTTCTAGGTGGACTCTTACCACGAATTTATAAAAAAAAATAATTAACTCTTATTCCTAGTTAATAGATACAACTGTCTATAATGGACTTCATCCTTGCATGGCAATAACTTGCGATCCCAATCTGGACTTGACTTGAACCCGAATACAACTGTATCGGCTGCCCTGCCTGTATCGACTGACTAAGTCTGACTCTGTTTCGGCCGATATAACCTTCAGCCAATGCGCAACCAAATTTAGGAACAACTCCTTCTCCCGCCAAATCCGCCTCGGTATGTTGTTCGACTCCGAGTATCTTGCCAATTTTGCTGTTAATAGCGAGGTGGTTGTCGGTACTGGCCTCCATCATCCTGCTATCAAGGTGAGCATCACCGGATTCTGCTCCGGAGGTGGTTCGCTTTGCTGTGGGGTTCTTTGTGTGCGCCATCACTCGGATCCCTCCAGATCTACGAGTCTACTGGTAGTGCCGGCCAAACTCTCTTGCTCTGGCAAGTTTTCCTCATGGATGACGGTTCTCTGCTAGTTCTTCGGCAACAGACTTGCTCAAAGCGTCTGAGGTTTCCAAGATTTACCGAGGAGGTCTCAATTTCCCATGCACGAAGACCCCAATCGGGTATGCCTGTCGGTATGCTTTGTATATTCGTGTGTTTTCTCTGTAATCTTTGCCGGTGGGGTAGTTCTATCGATCGTCTTTGGAGATTTTGCATGCAAGTTGGCTTCCTTCTTCTGTTTTGACGGATTTCTTTTGTGGTGCTGCTGATATTGTTCTGTGAATGCCAATACCCAAACCTCCTGTGCGAGGCCACTTCCGGGACAGTGTGTTGGCTCAACTTCATGCAGCGCATCTGGTTTGCTCCTTCGTTGGAATCAAGCTTAGGTATCCTGCCATCAGCGTTGAAGGCAGACGAGGGAAAAGGACTTGATTATTTTTTTATTTTTTAAGTCCTTTTCTGCAGTTTATTGAGCTCGAGAATGAACCCTACAACAGTGTATATGCATAAGGTCATCAACCCTAAAACCATAAAGCATGTTGACAATTTAAATATTAAATACTCACACAAAATGGAATGTCCCTAGCCTTTTGAGGAGTTTGACACATATTGCTTCCGAGCATATTTGATGGTTGCACTGTACTGCAAACATCATCCATTGACTCCATGCCTTGATGATGTCCAAGCTAATAAAAGGGATGACAAGAAAAAATCAAACTAGTCGCACGGAATATTGATCTAGTTAAACCAAACTAATATACCAGTTACCTACCAGTTGATGACAGGTAGTGCTATGCCGAGCTGGCCTGGTGGTTTCGGCATCGGATGGTTGCGGCGGCGACTCAGCTTCGGCGGCAGACGGCGGGGCGGCTTCAGCGGCAGATTGAGACGAGGGCATGGATGGCTCATGTTGATGGTTCTGGGCAGCCGAAGCGTCGCCGACTCTCGAGTGGACGGCGGCATCGATCTGGGAAGCGAACGGGTGAGGTTGTTTGCAAAACGTATTCCTACGCGTGAGGTTTTTCCGCAAAACTGCGTGTTAGTGCGCGGTGGGAGCGCTGGCCTTCATCCTGAGCACCCATAACGAATCAGATGGTTGAGATGGAGTTTGTGCATGTGTGCACGATTTGCTTTGTGTTCACCTGATATGTTGCCGAAGTTGGAGAGATGATAGAAGGATAAAGTAGAAGGCAAGCAGAAGAGGAAACATGAAACAAAATTGGTGTTTGAATCTCATGAAGATAAAGATAAAGATATAGATTAAGTGTTTTACGCAAAACGAGATGACAATAACATATAATTAATTGAGTTTGAATTATTACAAACTTGAAAAATAGATTAATCTGATATTTTAGAGCAACTTTCATATGAAAAGTTTTCGCACGAAACGTACCGTTTAGCAGTTTGAAAAACGTGTCATGAGTATTCAAAGTTTTATCCAACTTTTGTTGGAGAAACGAACAGGGCCATAGGTGTGGATGTGAGGCCATGATGGGTATAAAACGGTCTAAGGATAACAAGTTCAGGGTGGAGACATTTGTGGAAAACCACATACACAGGCTTGTCTCACCTAATAAGTTGCACCTAATAAGGTCCAATAGGCAGGTTAATGAGAAGGCTAAGGCAACATTGTTTGCATGTCATCAAGCTAGTATTGGGACATCTGGGGCATTTAGATATCTTCATGTCAGCCAGGGAGGGTTTCAGAAGCGTAGGATGCACAAGGAGGGATTTGCAAAACTATCACCGTACTCTGAGAGAAAGTATAAAGTCATCGGATGCACAAATGTTTGTTGATAATCTGGCTAGCAAGAACATGAACAATCCAGCATTTTATTTTGATTATGTGATTGATGAGAAGGGTGGGTTGGTTCATGTGTTTTGGGCGGATGCAACTTGTAGGAAAAATTATGTCCATTTTGGAGAGTTGCTCTCATTCGACACAACATGCAACACAAACCAATATGACATGTTCTTTGCACCATTCACAGGAGTGAATAACCATGGGGGTTGTGTTCTTTTTGGGGCTGCATTGCTTCATGATCAGAGGATAGAATCATTCGTATGGTTGTTTCGTACTTCTATGAGGTGTATGGAAGGTGTTGCTCCTAGGCTTATAATAACAGATGAAGATGCTAGCATGAAAAATGCAATCGGTATTGTCTTCCGAAATGCAATTCATAGGTTATGTATGTGGCACATATTAAATAAGCTTCCAGCAAAGGTACCACAGTTGAGGGAAGATCGAAACTTTGGGCAGATTGTAAATTCATATGTATATTCCTCAGAAACTTGCAAAGAATTTGAGTATTCTTGGGCTGCTATTATTTCTAAGTATAGTCTAGAAGATAATGAGTGGTTGGCTCATCGATACTACATTCGGGAATCTTGGGTACCTGCTTACTTTATGGACACTAGCTGAATGCCCGTGCATTGCAACGGGAATTAAATAAGACAACCACGCTGTATACTCTAAAGCCTCAAAAATTAAAATAAAACTATCCTCGTTCTAAAATCTTAGAGTCATATTATTTTTCATCATTTTCACCTCACTTCAAAAAGAAATTTTTCTGTTTGATGGCTTGAGGTTGAGCAAGGGACAAAAGTCTACCTACCTCATTGTTTGGGGGACCCACATGACAGTGATAGTGGGTGGTGGTAGATTCACCACTCATCATCACCATTGAAGTTTTTTAAAAGACTATAGATACCATTAGCAGGAATTTTACGAACAACTTCTAGGTCAGAAAGTGCCAACTCCTTTTTCAATCGTTTCATTGGCTACAAACATGCTTTGGTTGAATTTTGGGTGTGATTTGACACTGCGGTGGAGGAACAGAGAGAAAAGGAGCTAAAAGAAGACCATGTTAGCCTCCACTCAGAGCATCAGTTGAAGACACCATGGTTAATAGAGCAGCATGGAAGAGAAGTGCTCACACACAAGGTGTTTGCTGAATTCCAGAAGGAGGTTGTTGCAGCAAGGGACAGTTGTTGTGTTCATACTACAGAGCTTGTTGGTGATCTTAAAATTCTAATTGCAAAGGAAGGTGACAAGAAGGAAAGAAAAGTGACATGTGATACTGGCACAATGATTATTCACTGTTCTTGTATGTTATTTGTCAGTCATGGAATTCCTTGCCGTCATATTATTCTCACAGTACGATGTGAGATGAAAAATGAGCTTCCGGATTATTATATATTGAAAAGGTGGACCACAAATTGCAAGAGGGACGTTGTATTTGATGACAATGGGAATGTTTTGGAGGAGACCCCCAAAGATCCTATAGAAGAAGAAGCTAAAAAGTTTGCCTCGGACATGAGCAAGGACTTGGAAGATGTGATTCATCAAGCTAGATCTTCAATCGGGCACATGCAAAATGTGAGAGGGAAATTTAAAAAGTTTATAGATGCAGTAAAATATGAACTTCCTGAACGCAGACAAAGTAGAGTTGAGGAGATTGAAGAATATCTTGGCTGCTCAATCCCTGATCGTATCGATATATTGCCGCCAACCGATAATCTTGTTAGAGGGAAATGCGAGAGGATCCGACCTGGCGAGAACAAGCAGAAAAAACGAAAAGAAAAAACACTTCGCATGTGTAGGTCATGCCATGAGATTGTCAATCATGACAGCCGTAATTGCCCCCTAAAGAAACAACGACAGTAATCAAGGTTTGAAATTGTACCGATTTCTTTTTATTGGAGATTACTACACCAATCTATTAACTTTCAATTTCAATTGACAGGTATTGATTGATATGCAGTCACTTCAGATGGGATCCTTCTACCTAAAAGTTCTATAATCATCGAAGTCTTGTTTTTATAAGACATAGCTCAGCTCTATTTTAATTTACCAATGTACTAGTTCAGTTCTGGATTGATGTAATGAACTCACTTTAGTTTCTCCTTGTTCATGTCTGGTACTATTTTGCTTGCAAAAGGAAATACATCAAACATGTCATATTGCCCTGGTAATGCCTTGTGTCTTTTGAGGAGTGGTGCCATTTTTTATTTTTTTATACTCTGAAACCATTGTAATTTGGAGGCATATATTGTTTAAATGAACCTGATACTGCCAATGCTCAAAACAAGCAAAGATTTTCATTCAACTAGATCATAGCCTTGAACCGTGGAAGTTCATTTGCAAAAGTCAAACACAGAGTAACTTCTCTAATTTCTCAGACTTAAGGTTCCACTTCGGTTGTCCTACAAAGCTTGTCGATTAAACCAAACTCAAATTACAAATATGCAAACCACAGTCCAGAGTTGAGCATTAACGGCATCAGCAACGGGTTCAGCTGTGGAGTGGAGACAGCAGTACTGGAAGGTGATGCTACTTGTCTGTGGAAGTGAATGGGGGCAGAAGACTCGTCTTCGATGGCGGACAGAAGACCAGTTGCCTACCAGTTGATGATAGGTAGTGGTATGCCGAGCTGGCCTGGTGGTTTCGGCATCGGATGGTTGCGGCGGCGACTCAGCTTCGGCGGCGGACGGCGGGGCGGCTTCAGCGGCAGATTGAGACGAGGGCATGGATGGCTCATGTTGATGGTTCTGGGCAGCCGAAGCGTCGCCGACTCTCGAGTGGACGGCGGCATCGACCTGGGAAGCGAACGGGTGGGGTTGTTTGCAAAACGTATTCCTATGCGTGAGGTTTTTTCGCAAAACTGCGTGTTAGTGCGCGGTGGGAGCGCTGGCCTTCATCCTGAGCACCCATAACGAATCAGATGGTTGAGATGGAGTTTGTGCATGTTGTGTTCACCTGATATGTTGCCGTATACTTCCATGAGGTTTTGGAAGTCCATGTCTATCCGTAGATAAATCTCACGACTATAAGCAAACAGAAAATGACCAAGAGACGCGTTCCAAACAGGCTTAGAATTATGCTGTTTTTATAAGCTATATTCACAAGAAGCTTAAACAGTTAAGTATCGCAAGCTAGAACTCCATGACACCACAAATTCATCCTAATGAATTTCACCACACGCCCACTGCCCACAATACGTAATTTTCTTTTGCATCTCTTTTCTGTAGCACTGATTTTTTTCCCTTACAAGAATACATAGTAGGGAGTATAAAAAAGTGGAGCAAAGGTTGAAGATGAGGGCGAAAGATGTCACTCCAACCAGCGGACAGCATTACTCTTTCTAGGGATTCACTTTCATGTACAATTTGAGGTAATATCTAAAATGAATGTCATACGACAAGTACCTGAGTACTGACCATGTGTTAGTCGAAGATTCCGAATTCTGAAGCAGGCGCATCAAGGAGCAACCAAATCCAATCCCCCAACCCAATGCTGTGCATCTCATTGAATATATATTTCCGTGTATTCTATACACAAAACTACACTCCTGCAGGATGACTCTTATACGAGCATCCAGGTCCATATGCTATACTCTAACGGGAAAGCCGAAGTTCTGAAATGTTCTGATATGACCCTCATGGCCTGCTGTGACAATCACCAAGCCCCAGGCCGAATGACTCGGAGCTTGATCTCCCTCCATACGATGGCTGGCACTAGACCGCGGGCTTTGTTTTGTTGGTATCATGAGTTCTTCAGACCAAGTCGCAGATACCCCATCACCATTATGATTTGGGTTGGTGTTTCTGATGCTGTTGTTGTGGCGCTGAACATCAGGCATCTCCTGATCTTTATCAAGCTCAGATTCAGACATGCCATTCTCAGACAGAGACAATGCTCTAGAAGTCGCTGTGCTGCTGGCACAAGGCCAAGAAACAGCAACTGTCACACCCTCGCAGTGGAAGTGTTCATGGGTATTTGTGATAGAAACAATGCCCTTCTTTGTGTTTGGCTCAAAATCATCATTACATCTCCACATATATACATGGGAATCCTCACTTGCGGAGATAAGATATCTCCCTTTCGCAGCTGAACAAGCAGAAATTTGGCTGTTGGTGTTACGAAAGCCTGAAACAAGATGAGTCACAAACATGGAAATGAAAACAACCACCAGCTGAATACAAGACGATTTAATAACAAATAATAGTGTGGCCAGGATTAATAAGATTAAGACCAATTACCTTTAAATTTGCAAACTAGTTCAAAACTATCAACAACTCGAATTCGTGAATCTGCAGATGTGATAATGACCTTTGAAGAACTCCCTGGAACAAACTATTTGAAGAACGACTAATCAGTAATGGTACAAAACAGGCAAAATGAAAAACCAATTCTGGTGCGATTTGATTCATATCATATTTGAAATGCTTCTTCAGAGTAAGCACCTGAATTCCTGTGATTTTCTTCTGGCTAGATTTCCTTTTCTTAATATGTAGATCAATCTGTTTCTTGTGCTTAAGCATATTATCTAGTCAGAAGACAAAAATAAAATAAGTTTACAAGATTTAGGAGGCAATTTGTATAATATGACAATGGCAGTAGAATGGAAGCTGCATATACTCCTTCCGTTTCAAAAATATAAGCATTTCTAGGTTGTTTAGCACATATTAAGGTTGAGGAGAAGAGACTTTAGTGCCTCCCATTAAATGAGGGATGCTTGGGGGTACGAACTAAGATGGGAAAAAAATCAATTGAAGGTGATTGATGGGACGAGTAATACTAAAAAGTGCTAGAAATGCTTAAATTTTGGTACAAATTTCAAATGCTAGAAGTGTTTATATTTTTGGAAAGGAGGGAGTACCAACTACCAGTACGAGGTCCTTTGGAATAAATTAGTTATAGATGTGGGAGATTACATGTGCAGCAATTAAGTAATGAGAGAGAAGGAGGGGTTACCAGAAATATCATAGACATGGCACTTGCCCTTGTGGGATCCAACGAGTGCACCCTTCACAGAGAGTAAAAAAGAAGGTGTTTGAATGAACATGAAAAAAGCAAACAACCCCTGCTGACTAATTGTAGAACAAGAAGCAAGTTAAACCTGTCCGTCAGGGGTATAACAGGCAGCTGTGATCATTTCATGCAGATCAATCCAGTCAACAATTTTGCGTTCTTGTATACTCCAAATTCGAACCTTTTTATCCAGGGAACCACTAATGAAGTATTTATCATCAACAGGATTGAACTGGATGCAAGTCACTGAATCAAGAAATTGATATGAGAGAAGGATAATACATGGTGTGATGAAGAGAGATTGATCTTCTGAAACCGATGCTCTTACCATAGTCACTGTGGGAGAAGGTTTTCAAACAGTAAGTGCTTGACACGTGCCACAACCGTACAGTTTTATCCATTGAAGATGAAAGCAAGTACTGCATAGAAATTGAAAATTGGAGATGAGGGCTGCTGGGGTAACTGTTAAATACAAGAAAATCACAATAAAATGAATAAATTATGCTACTATATTCCTACACCACCATTTCCTATTGTAGGATAACAGGGATATACACCATGACCCATAGACCCTTAAAGCTTTTATGAATGTCTGATGTGGTCCCTGAACTACAAATTTAGCATGGGTTGTGCAAAACTTCACTGTGGAGACAAATAAGACCATCGTAACATTTGTAGGTGGCATATGCTAGTGTTCAAATTTGGTACAAATCATCTCCTTAACCTATTTCCACTAATAAATCGTTGGACATGCCTACATAACCAGAAGTGCAAATTGAGCAGACTGCCAAACTAGCATGGAGTTTTGCTGCCAAAGAGACTCCTAGAGTTCTTTTAGTAACGGAGCCTGATAAGTGATAAAAGTTTAGATTTCTAAACCTTGGAGAGTTGATTGGCCTTGCATGTGGACTGAGCTCAAGTTTTATAGTATAAGTCCGAATGTACATTCATCTACCGGGGTACGAATAGTATAAGTATGAATGTATGAATGTACATATCCACGGGGACGTACATTCATCCACCTTAATGCTGTTTCCAAGAGAGACCTCTTCTATCCTACTTTATTTTTCTTTTGCAGAGTTGGAGAGGCAGACAAGTTTATAACAAGGTATATGAAGAGATGCCCATTTCTACTTGCTTTAAGTTTGTAGTACTAGATGAACTTTATCTTCATTAAACCCAACAGCAATAATTTCATACCCAACAGCAACCTGTTAAATGTCCACCTAATTAGGGGACCAGTATAAGAGCATGGCACAAGTCATGTACTGGTAGCTTAAAACAGTGTACAGAAGTCTTATGAACGTCATACGATATCTTGAAGGAATGCTACTGCACTAATACCATAATATGCGCCCACTTGTCTAATGCAAAAGGTAAAACAACACATTGAAATTGACTTCTAGCTTGGTAGATTGGCATCAATAATCTGGCATGCGACAAATTCAATTAATAACTCTTTATGTTGCTTAACAAAATTGTTAAAGTTATACACCGTAATCATGCATCTAGCATTTGGGGACTGGACATATTTCTTTTCAAAGAACCAGGCATAAATATTCTTGTGCACTGTTTTTTTCACCTTTTGAAACTCCACTAATAAAATAATGAATATTAAATCACATCTTTGAACAAGAATGACTGACCTCATGTCATGTCAACACATAAAATAGTTAGCTACTCCCTCCGTTCCAAAATATAAGGGATTTTGGTTGAATGGAACACATCCTAGTACGACGAATCTGGACATGCTCACTGTCCAGATTCGTAGTACTAGGATGTGTCCCATCCAACTAAAATCTCTTATATTTTGGGGGATTTTGGTTGAATGGAACACATCCTAGTACGACGAATCTGGATATGCTCATTGTCCAGATTCGTAGTACTAGGATGTGTCCCATCCAACTAAAATCCCTTATATTTTGGGATGGATGGAGTACTTAGCTCATGACTTCCTATCACTTCTGGGTGATACTAATTAATGATGGAATAAATATCTTCTGTTGATTGGAGTGCACGGTAGACTATAGAATCTCTTGAAAAATGTAATATCTCCTTTGACCTGATGATCAAAAAACTTAAATCTATTTATCTATGGTAAAGCTTTTCAATACTACAGTGAAAGAGAACCACCTAAACCAACAGATTAGTAGTTATATGGAACTGAATGAACTGACATTCAAAATGTTTTATCCTTTGACCAACAATGCCATATCCTTGAGATATTGAAAATTGGCAACAGCTTAAAAGTTTAGGTGCTGGGTTTTCTAGATGTGCTGAAACATGAAAAACTAAAGTCACCATGAAGCGGCAAAAAAGCTGCATGCTTAATAAAACATGACTTAGAGGTTGGAAAAGGGTACAATTGCACTGATGTATTATAAACAACCATCTGACAGAATTAATTGCCAATAACAGAACATTGCAAGCAATCAATTTGTGTAATTCCAATTTGTTCAAATCTCCACTGAGTTTTTTTTCCTTTTCAGCTTGAATTGCAGTATCCAGAGATCTAGATGACTTCTCAAGGTTAGATGAGACATTGGTACTGCTAATTTGGCAATAGCTTCATAACTTTTAGTCTTTTCCTTTCAAGAGTTAAGACCTAATTATTGTGACTACTATCCTGATGTCTGATGGCACACATACTGCAAGCCAGCAGAGTATGTATCACGAGAGTATACCAAAAAAACAAATATTTGCATATTCGAATTGACAAGCATATAGCAGCATTTTGAGTATTACCTGAGATTTGGACCAGCTGAGGTCAAGCACATCCTCTGAATGCCCTGCAAAGGTTATCACAGGCTTCTCTGATAGTGCAAACACATGTTCTGGCACCATCAACCGGTCTGAGCTTACTGATCTCTGATTGTGTACTGCCTTTGCCCGCAGCTTCTTCTCCTGATGGCTTCCCTCTGTAGCAGTGGATACCAACATCGGCTCTGGATCAAAGACCCCATTTTCTTCCACCCCCCTCTCCTCTATCATCTTCCACTCCAACACCTCCCAAACATGGATGACACAATCCTCACCAGCACTTGCGAGATAATGCCCATCAGGACTAAACTTGATGCTCCAAATGGACCCACTGTGCGCCTTTATCTCCTGGTTCATGAACAAGCCACTGAGCTCCTTATAAGATTTACCATACTGCCGAACCTTAACACGGTCCGGGCCATGGTGTGCAACACCATCTTGGCTGTCATCCGTAGCCGAGCTGGAGCGATGCCCACCCTTATCTGAGGATGTATCCTTCTCGTCACTGCTGCGGCGGTCACGAGAGTATGTAACCATGGAGCCAGCTGCACTGCGGAGGCTGCGGAGCCAGCTGTTGCGCCGCTTGTAGCGCGCCCCACCATTGCTGGAGCCGGAGCTGGACCTCTCGATGGGAGTGGAGGCACCACTTTGGGAATTGGAGTTTGAGTTGGAATTGACCACGCTCTGGCGGCGCATGAGCTCTTGGACGATGGGGGAGCGGCCGATGAACAACTCGAACTCCTCCATGGTGAGCTGCCGCCCCGTACCGACCTCACGGAGACCGAACTCCTCTCTCACCAGGAACTCGCTGCCGTCGTCGAGGTTTCTGATCAAGCACCTGGGGTCCTCCTCGACCGCCTCCAACGTGGCATCTGACACATCGGACGAGGCTCCGCGCAAGCGGCCTCCTCCGAGCGGGGGTTTCGCGGCGGAGGCCGGAGTGGCGCCGCTCGATCTGGACCGCGCAACCGGAGAGGACGGCAGCGGGCCCACGGCGTCGTATGGAGCCGATCGGCCCCTCTCGAATCGCGCGAGCGACGGGTCTCCGGAGAGGCCCATCAGCTGGAGCAGCCGCCGCCGTCGCTCCTGGATGGGCGCCGGCTCGGAGGTCCACAGGTCGAGCGCCGCGGCGGCGGCCGCCGCCCCCGCATCGTACCCGCGGCGACGGCGCGGGTGGTCCCCATCGTCGTCCGAGGCCGAGGTCGAGGAGCCCGACGAGGAGAGGATGCGATCGAGCGACTCGTAGAACAGCTCCTCCTCCTCCTCCTCCTCCCCCACCACCTCCTCCTCCACGCTCATCGCGCCGCCGGCATTGGCCTCCGTCGCGGAGATCGAAGCGAGGCCGGCGCTCGGGGGGCGGAATCGCGCGGGGGTGAAGGGCACGACGAGACCAAGTAGGGGAGAGGTGTGGGGGGTGGAAGGGAGAAGAGGACCGGAGGAGGGAGGGAGGGAGGGAGGGAGGAAGGGATGGGGAAGTCGTAGCAAAGTGGGCGTCAGATCCACCACCACCACCACCCCGAGCGACCCGTGGCTTCCTCCTTTCCCCCGCCCGCGGCCCGCCTCCGCTCGTCTTACTTAAGGGTGGTTGGTGCCGCACTGCCGCTGATGCTGCCGCCGCCGCCGCCGCCGCCGTTGTTATTATCGCGGTAATTGTCGCTTGTCCGTGCCAATGGTGTGGTGGCCGCCGGTACTGTTACCGCCGCTTACTGCTCGCTGCCCGGTAAACTGGCGAAGCCGGAGGCAGGCGATGCGTGAAAACGTCCTGGCCTCCTTGACCCGATGGATGTCGCTGGGGGGCCCGGCTGTCAGTGGGGGGATCCACATGGCGGTAATTTTCATTCCCCGCGATGTGGGAGTTAACGTAGCTCACGCCGTTTCGGAGGGCGGGTCGGCCGGCCTTGCGTTTCGATCGGGGCCGTGCCCGCTGTGGCGTTTCGGACTTTCGGTGAAGAGTTGATTTGCTCGCTCCAACCTCCGCGCGGCGTCATTTCTGCTCCGGTTTTGTGGGGACGGAAAACGGTAGCACACTGTTGCACCAGGGATGGAATTGTGTGTTTGCGCTGTGAAACCTTACGTGAAAACGGGCTGAAGGGACTTGAATTTTAAGGCATCTCCTCGCTGGCCGAAGCTATTGAATTTCACCGGATGGAAGTTACTTTGTTGCGCATAGTTTGGATAGCAACGTTCAATGTTGTTGGAGACATATTATGAGGACCTTCGATCGAACCCGTCAAACACATACTGTGGCGTCCCAAACTATGCTGGCTTAGAAAGTCAACCGGTATAGGCTGGAGGTCACAACCTTATCTGTGGTTACAGTACCAGTCCTAAGATACACGAGCTGGTACTCACAAGATAATAGTGGAATCCAGAAATACAAAGTTTTTATTACAACATTGTTGAAGGTCTCAAACTACTACCGTCGTGAACAAACCCTAGACTGGTAGAAAGACTGAAAGGACAAGACCAACGCAAGCGGAAACATAACAACAGTGGAGGGTGACTTGAAGCAAGAAGATAACCATAAATCCACAGGCTAGGCTTAGGAATTAGGCTTGAAACCCAGAGGAGTCGTACTCGACCTGCTTTTGAAAATAGGCCTCGGCGGAAGGGTCAAGGTATCCTTCTTCTAACTCTATAAATAATAATAGCAAGGGTGAGTACTCAGTGTACTCAGCAAGCCCAGAAAAATATGATATGCAAAGCCAATAACAAGGGGGTGGAACGGTTTTATTTGGAAAACCAGGTTTTATAAATAATTTAGTTGTAAACCTCTAGTGTAACAGTTTTTAGTTTCGAAGTAAGGCTCACGCCTCACTCCATTCCACAGGTTACTTCGCAACAACCTGTCACTGTAGTAATTCTCAAATCAAACACTGTGTCATCTCAGCACTGCTTGGCCATCTCAGCCACTCTACCTCGGCCATCTCAGCCCTAACCACACCTTGGTGCCAATCGACACCCCGAGTCACACAGACTCGTTCCCAGCCACGAAGACTGGCCGTCCGCCACAAAGGCAAACTCTGGTGACGGTACCCATTCCAAGGGTTTATTTATAAAACAAACACTACGCTATGAGGAACACTTCACATCCGCCCATGACCGTGGGCATGGCTGTTTAAACAGTTTGACTAAACTCTGCAGAGGTTGCATGTTTTACCCACACGTCGCGGACTTCTCGTATTACCGAACACATGTGGATCAAACATGGCCGACAAAGGAGAGCTCGCTACAAGGCTTTTCCACAACTAACTCATAAATATCTCATGTCCCACAGTTGGGTGGAATCTCTCCACCAAGCATCAGGCCAAATTTCAAGCCCTCATCTACTCAGGCCCCACCATATGGACTCCGACACATCCTCACTGCAGGAGATTGCCATACCCGTCACCATACCAGTGCTCCTCAACTGCTAACATGCTGGACACCTATGTTTTAGCTATCTACTCGGCCAGGGGCATCCCATTATACCCGTGTGGTCGTACTGTCATATGTTCAGATGAATTTTCCAAAGGAAACGGTCCTTATGGATAATACGTAGTCAAACCACCAAGGTACTGACTCCCGCATCATCATGTTTTTTTCAAAATACTTTTCTCCTTCTTAACCATACCGACATCTCACCGGGTTTTCAAAATATAAATATCCTAATTTTTTTTTCCACACGACAGAACAATCGTGACCTATAGGTAATCTACTTTGGCATTTTAAATACCAACGCAAAATATGTAGTGGAGTTACAAAGGAATGGGGTCATCAATTCCTATATAGTAAAAGTGCGACTACTGGAAGGTCCGACGATCCATATTTGAATCGTGGCCAAAAACAGTGTAACCTAAAGCATGCAATTTGGCAAACAAAATATTTAATTTAAAAATATAGGCGCAATAAATGGTCAAGGGGGCTTGCCTTGTTCCGCGACAACGGACGGAGCGTCGAACTCCTGCGCGAATCCTCCGTCCGACTCGGGTTCTAAACACGAGAAAATAAACCATACATAAAACCACTGCTAAACCAAGACAAAACATGAAAAAGACAGCGTTAATAAATAGAGGGGAATTTTAGAAATATTTTGGAATTTGAACGGAGTCAAACGGAGTTCGGGATGAAAAGATATGGATTTTTGAAGTTTTGAGGATTTTTGGAGGGTTAAAAGAATAGAGAGGAATATTCCAGGGAATATTCCGAGTGGGGCCCAGATGTAAGGTCGAAGGGTCAACGGAGGGAGGGAGAGATGTGGGCCCGTGGGTCCCACTCCTTTTTTTCTTTTTTTTTTTTTCTTTTTTTTTCTTCTTTCTCCTTCTTATCTCTTCCTCTCTCTCCTTCTTTCCTTTCTCTGTATCTTTTCTTCTTTGTCTCTCCCGAGCAGTAGGAGGCGCGGCGCCCTGGCGCGGTGGGGAGCGGAGGCTATGCGCGGCAGGGGCGGCGTCGGCCGGCGGTTGGGCGGCGCAGGGTCGGCGGCTGGGCGGCAGGGAGGGGAGGGGGCGGCATCGGCCGGGCGGCTGGGAGGCGGCAGTGCCCCGGCTGCTTGGCGCCGGCTGCAGCACGGCCGGGAGCGGCGCCGGCCGGCGGCTGGGCAGCGTGGGGCCAACGGCTGGGCGACGGCTTGGTGGTGGCAGAGGGGAGAAGCGGCTCGGCCAGGGAGGAAGGAGGAGGAGGGCTGAGCAAGAAGAAGAAGAAGAGGGGAAGGAAGGGAGTCGGCCACCTCGACGCGACGGACTCCGGGACTTCGGTGACTCGGCTCCGGAGTGGTAAAAATGGAGTGGTGAATTGGCTGAGGAGCTCCACGGTAAGTCTTCTAGGGTATTTATACTGCCAGGGTGATTCGGGAGGAGGAACTTGGCGACGAGAACGTCCATTGATGCCTCTGTGCATGTTTCTCCGTCTACAGGCTCCTCTGGCTGTTGTCGCTGCCTGGCTTGCTCGGCGAGCGGCGCGGAGCGGTGCCTAACTTCAGCGGAGAAGACGGAGACGGTGCCAACCTTCACTGTGTACTGGCAGGACGGTGCCTAACCGTCGGTTTTGCAGGAGGTTTAGGAAAACAGGGACAGAGAAAGAAACATGTATGCACGAGTGTTGGATGAGCCTGAGTGGTTTTTCCTGGCTTAATGGAAGTGCAGAGAATCTCCGGGTGAAAAAGGACTGATAAACACCGGGCGGTAGAAGTCCAAAATATTTTGGAATATTTGGACGGAAAGAAAATGATTTGATACGACCGGGGAAATAAATAAAAACAAAATTAAAACTAACTTTGTAATTTTCGGAGATTTTGAACGAAAAGAAAGAGCGACACTAAACTGCGGTCTTAGAAAAACGCAGGTGTTACACATACCAAGCCCATGGATTGCATAGTTGGACCAAAAAACTTCTATTACCCCTGTAAATGTCCCTATCATGATTGTGTAAACTTACTTGAATACCAAAATCTAAGGTTTACAAACCCAAGACTATAAACTTATAAATAACCCCTAGGGGACATGTAACGGGGGATTCAATTTTTAAAAAATCAATACATTTTTTACTTAATATTTTTCACCTTTTCGAGTGAAATCTGCCCTTCGGCAGACGCGATTGTCCATCGACAACAATCCTTACTCACCCTTGCCCGTGAGGGGCTTGTTGGAGGAATGTTATGAGGACCTTTGGTCAAACCCGCCGAAACACATACCAAGCTACGAAACAAGACGACAAGTGATGAAGCTCCTACAAGCAGCGAAGGCAAGTGTCAAGTAGCGAAGCACCTAAATAGCGAAACGCCATCAAGTGGCGAAGCCAACATGGCCACAACGAGGCCTGCTAATTAAGAGGGCCCGATAAACAACTTAGGAAGGGATCTCCAAGGCCCATGGACTACGTAGTTGGACCAAAAGACTACTATTAGCTCTGTAAATGTCTCTATCATAAGGTGATTGTGTAAACTCACTAGTATGCCAAAACCCTAGGATTATAAATCCAGGGTTGTAAACCTATAAATAGCCTCCAGGGAGCATGTAATGGGGGATCCAATTTTTAAGAAATTAAGACATTTTTCACTTAATATTTTCCATCTTTTCGAGTGAAGCCTACCCTTCGGCAGACGTAATTGTCCATCGATGACAATCCTTACTCACCCTTACCCGTGAGGGGCTAGTTGAAGACATGTTATGAAAATCTTCGGCCAAACCCGCCGAAGCATATACCAAGCTGTGAAGCAATACGACAAGTGGCGAAGCATCTAAATAGTGAAACACCATCAGGCAACGAAGCCAACATGGCTGCAACCAAGCCTGCTAATCAAGGGAGCCCGATAAACAACTTAGGAAGGGATCTCCAAGGTTCATGGGTTGCGTGGTTAGGCCAAAAGACTACTATTACCCCTGTAAATGTTCCTATTATAAAGGTGGTTGTGTAAACTCACTTGTATACCAAAACCTTAGGGTTACAAACCCAGAACTGTAAACCTATAAATAGCTCCCATGAGGCATATGATGGGGGATCCAATTTTTAAAATATCAATACATTTTTCACTTCAAATTTTTATCTTTTCAAGCGAAGCCTGCCCTTTGACAAACGCGATTATCCATCGACAACAAATGTATCCATCTAAGTTAATGTACACATATTATTGGCAAAGATATTTTCCATAAACTTTCGACTTGGTATGGAACTTTCAAGTTTCAACTTATAATCCAAATTTATTTGTATACTTATGTTACTTGACTCACATAGCCTTTTTCAAATCAAATCTTAGCATGGTACACCCATCTCTATCCCTTCCCCGCTTTCTTTAGGTCGTGGTCCTATAATACATCATTAGCTAACGAGTAGGATCGTGCCGAATTATGAGAAAAATTGATGACGACTACAATGTTTCGTTGTTGTTTTGAGTGGGGTTGTGCGTTGGTGAGGTTATCCTCATCTCTCAAACAAAATATGGGATAACGTCAGTTGTGCTATGGCAAACATAATTTCTAGATAGAAGTGCTTGCTAAGGTTTACTTTGAATTAGTGGACCATCTTGCATCAACGATGGAGACAGTGCTCGTGCAAGAAGAGGCTGAGGAAGAATGAAATGGAGGAGTTTCCGAGTAAAGGAGGTTAAAGGAAAAAAATGAGAACATGTTGGAAATTAAGCGCAACTAGCTTTAGCTAGGACTTATTAGTACCAATAAATCATTAGACAATTCACATGATGTGGCTAATGATTTTGGGTTGGTTTTGTAGTAGAATGATTTAAAACTAAATGTTATTTTAACCTTAAGTTCCATCGACTTAGATTTAAACGCTTCACCCTTATTTTGTTTTTTTAGAATGCAAGAGATTTTATATTGATAAATATTTAAATTTCATAGACAAAACTGAAAAAATTGCATGTATAAATCAGATTATCTATATATGTGATAAAACTTCGCCATTTTTTATAGTAAAACATGCATTGGCATTCCTACCTATGGCATATAGCAAAATTCACTCAATCACGCGCTAAAGCAAAATTAGGATAGCACTAGCAGAATTCTACCCCTCCATTCACAAATATGAACATTACTAAAGTTTTAGTGAAAATTAATGTTGATGTGAAATTACTCTAATATCCCTGACAACATATTAATGCTTTAATTTTATATTATAAGACGTTTTTGATTTTTTTAGTCAAATTTTAAGTTTCACCAAATTTAAAGAAAAACATAGCAAAATTTTAACACAAAACAACACATATTATCCAAATATATTCAATGTTTGATTTAATGAAACTAATTTGATAGTGTAAATGTTATTAAATTTTTCTATAAACATTTTACAATATACTAAATGTTGACTTAGAAAAAAATAAATCAAAATGTTTTATATTATAAAACGAAGAGACTGATTGGTTGGGAAATATCACACGCTACGATGCAACTCCCAGGGAGCAAATACATTGCTTGGATGAATTGGAGGAGCATTACTCTAAAAATAACTATTAAAAGTTGCAAATGTAGAAATGCTCGTATTTTTCTGGAGGGGAGAAGCTAGCAAGCAAGCAAGCTTCATTACCCAAAAAAAAAGGCAAGCTAATATTAGGCCGTGCATGCCAGCACGGCAGCACACCAAGCACGTACGTAAAGAGGAAAAACACATCAAACGCGCGCCCCACATGCGCGTCACGTAGGAGGACCACCACAAAAGCTACCGAAGTTTAGAAAAAAAAGAATCCCTTCGGAAACCCACCGGTACGTATGTGTACGCCCGAGACACGTACACCACACAGCGCGAGGCGACTTTGGATCCGTCTCGTGCCCCTCGAATGACGTCCCACGCCAAAGCAACACACGTCCAGCCACGCGCGCAAAATTATCGGCGTCCGACGATCCCACGGCGCGAGCCTGGTACACGCTCCCTCCAGCCCGATCGCTCGATCGAGCGCGCGCGCCGTACTGGCCGGCTGGCCCCTTTGCCAGCGGTCTGGACCGTGCGCGCGTACGACCCGCGAGGCGCGCGGTGGCCGCCGATTCGCGCGCCGGTGTACGTGGCTAGGTTAGGTCGAGCTGTAAAAACGGCCGTCTCATCTCTCACACATGTCACGGGCCCCCATGCATGCGCGGGGACGGGGCGTGAGGGGGGACGCTTTTTAGGCCGATCTGCTCATGATCTGCCCGTGAAAACGCCGCAAATCCCAGTACTACTACTAGCAGGGAGGCGAACGATCGATCCATCGGCAGCAGCAGCAGGCAGGCAGGGGGTACCGTGCACAGCATGCATTGCAGGACCACCGGCGCGCGGCCATGGCACCGGGTCCCCGACCATTATGTGCGCCCCTGTCTCGGAGCTCGATCGCGTGGCCAGTTAGGCGATCAATCGATCCCGGAAGATGCCTGCGCACAGTAGCGTATCGATGGATCTCGGGTCGAGCATGGATGGAGGAGTCATGCGCGAGACGAGACGATCGAGATCTGCCAAGATCGATCGATTATCGATCGGTGACTTTTGGAACGATCGATACATGTGTGCGTCGTACCTAACCTATGTGGAGAGCAGATTGATCGGATGAAGCGCAACTGGTACAGAATTATGGGTGGCAATTATAGGAGTAGCTAACTTTTTTAGAACTTCTACAAGCGGTATGCGACATTCATCGTGCTAATTGTGCAAGTTCACGGTCACCATTTTCTTCTTCTTTTAAAACACACTACATACGCAGTATCTCACATTCACTCGCGCACGTTGATCTTTATAAACACATACTTATTTTTATAAGTACATTCAACAAATTTTATCGAAATATTTTAACATTAACAAAGTCACAATCGATATCTTACTAGTTTAACTTTTTTTTAGGAAAATTATAAGAACCTATAACTGAGCTCAGTTATAGGCTACTCCCTACCTAGTAAATATGGTGCAACCACAAAATCTCCTGAAAAATCTGTGTGCTGATACATCAAACTTGAATCGTTTCAGTGTAAAGTTTATTGAGTTTTGCGGACGTCACCGTCGCACTGTCTGTCCCAAAACAAGCAAAGCATGCATCCACGGGGACGTACATTAGTACATATGCTAATTTCGAAAAATAGAAGTACATATGCCAGCATGACGTCAAAACCCCTTTCTCTCTCTGTGAGCAGCTAGCTGTCCCGGAGTACCCAACTGCATTTTTTTAAAAAGTCTGAATTACCCTTAAACTATTGGATGAGTACAAATTACCCTCTAAATATGAAAATCAGACATCTTTCATCCTGAACTATTAATACCGGATGAATTACCCTCCTTGACTCCGAAACGTTTTTGTCCTAGCATACACGTGGCGTCTACGTGGTAATCCAATCAGGAAAACAATTAAAAAAATATGGGTCCACTAGTCATATTCCTCACCATCTCTCTTTTCTCTCTGTTGGGGAGGGGCGTTGAGCACGGTGGTGGCTATCGAACTGGACGGTCTCGAGTGGAAGAAAGGCCGATGGGTGAGCGGGAGGGGGGACGCAATGAGAGGCGGAGGCAGGAGAAGGTGAGGAGGAGGCGAGAGCACTGCAGGTAGCGACGACGGGAGAGTGGAGAGGATGTCGTCGACATCGAGCTCGGCGGCCAGAGAGCGGGGAGCGACGTGCTTGCGACAACGCGACCCTCTTCCTCGCCTCCTCCCGCCGTGACGCGCACCAACGCCGCTGCACACCTCGCTGAGCCCTGCAAACCAGATTCGCTCTTCGCCACTACCGATGTTGCCACGCGCTGCGCCGCCGATAGCGACCTCTAGAACGGGAAAAGAAGAGGTGCCAGCGATGCCGGCGGCCGAGGCTTGCCTCGCCCCTGCCGTCTACAGCATCGTACTGCGTCGCACCTCGCTATTCGTAAACGCCGCCGGTCGACCGCTAGAACGGGGAGGAAAGGAAGAGGGGGTGGAGGTGGCGGCAACTGAGGTCTACCTTGCTGTCGTCAAGAGGGGAAAGAGAAAGACGAGAAAGTATGACAATTGAGCCCTACCATTTTAAAAAAGAAAAATGTTGACTGGATTGTCATGTAGGACAAAACTGCTTTAGATTGGGTAAGGGGGTAATTTATTTAGTATTAATAGTTGAGGATGAAAGATGTCTGATTTTTTGTTTTCGGGTTTAAGAGGTAATCCGTACTCACCTACTTTCGGACTTTTTTTTTTTACTAATCACTTCTACTTTCGATATTCCCCTCCGTTTTCTTCGGCTTGTTAATTAACACTACTCCGTTTCAATTAGTTTCGTGTGTGAGATGATTCTGTCACTAAGCTGCGGTCATCAATTATGTCACCAGCTAACGCCACAACTGAGGCACGCCTCCACAAGTGCCCCATCGCAGGCTCGCAGAGCACAGTGCTGGCCACGTGAACCGAGGAGTACTAAAATTGATAATGCACCAAATGGTACACGTGGACACGATATAGTATAAATTAGTAACTCCGGATTAAAACAGCAGCTTAAGATAGTACTACCCCTTTAGCTGCACAGAGTGTATGTATATATTTTTGTGCACACGAGTACTCGTCTTCTCGATAAAACTGGCAAAGCACAAACACACGTTTTGGATTTCGATAGGCGCGCAGCGTGCTACCTGGCACACCACGCAGAGCGTTCCAATCTAATCTTAACTGTACCCCGTGAAGGGAGCCAATAGCATGCATATTCAGAAATAACGCACTGCGCTGGAGCAACGTCAACAAACTGTTGCCCATCCTGAATTCGTCTGATCGAACAACTCGTACACCTTCAAGAGTTGATTAATTTGCACGTACTGCTACAGTGAGTCGATCATGTGGATGCCAACATACATATGCCTGCTTCATCCAATCAAATTAATTTCGAACTGGTTGATTGTGACGTTGACGTTGGCAAAGTCTCTAATCACGCGGTGTCAACATCATTAAGGCTGTGTTCGGCTCCATCCATTCCCAGTGCGCATAGTGAACACGGAAAACGGAGCAATCCATTAGCGCGTGATTAATTAAGTATTAGCTAAATTTTTTTACAAAAATGGATTAATTTGATTTTTTTAAGCAACTTTCGTATAGAAATTTTTTGCAAAAAATTGCACCGTGTAGTAATTTGAAAAACGTGCACGGGGAAAAGTACTGTGCGCGTTCCCAGCTCCCTCAGCCGCTCCCTCAGCCGAACACAGCCTAAGTACATATACTTTTTTTTCTCTCATAAAAAATAAATTTAATATAAAATATGTTTTTTATGAAACGAAGCAAATACCAAGTTTTAGATTTAATTGCTTTTTGGTGAAGTGTGTAGTGAGGTTCGACGGCGTGTGCTACGGTGCTAGCTAGGCAGCACACGCTAGCGTACTATGCCAGCGCGCGGAAACGAGGAATTTTAAGCGAGGAGTGGCTTAAGAGTTGAGCGCGGAGAGGACACGGGCCGACAAGCACCGTGAATCCATGACGATTTATCCTAGCTAGACTGGCTGGGTTCGTTTGTGCCAGTTGAATTTTTTTTTTTTGACATAAAAACCAAAACAGTCTATTAACATATGATTAATTAAGTATGATAAAAAATTAAAAAATAGATTAATACGATTTCTAAAGCAATTTTTATATAAACAAATTTTATAAAAAAACACATCGTTTAACGATTTAAAAAACACATCGTTTGTTGTGTTTGTTTGTGTGAGTTGGGAACTCATTCCCTCCGTACGAAAAACGAAACGACTTATTATCATATGATTAATTAAATATTTACTATTTTTTTAAAAAAATTAATATGATTTTTTAAAACAAAAATTTTTTTGCAAAAAAACACACCGTTTAACAATTTGAAATGCGTACGCGCAAAACGTGAGAGAAAGAAGTTAAAAAAACACCGAACTCAGCCTAACTGGTACAGTCTCCAGTAGACTCCAGTAACACGGGGATAAGAATTCGGAATCTGGCTGCGGCCGGCAGCGCGTCATTTGCCCCCCGCGTCGTACCACAACACTGAGATTGTTTGGCTCATTACCGAATTTTACAATTGTAGCCTACGCGACGTGGGGAATAATGGTTTACCAGTTCTTGATCTCAAGCTAGCTACTATCTTCATCTCAAAATAAATATATTTTTCATCTATCTCACACATATCAATACAAATAATAAAAAATTAAAATACTCTTATTTTATCCAATTCTAATGCAACTATTTATCATTTTATTTATTTTCAATATAATTATTTTTTATTTTTATAAATTTTAATACAGTGATTATTTTAAAAATAAATTTATTTTAAGACAAATGAAAGCTGTACGAGACGGAGGAAGAAGTAGCTACAACGCGACGTGCGTACGTTAACCTCGCATCTAGTACATGCTAGGCAGCTAGCTACACTGGCCACCACCGTCACAGCGTCACCTACCCGGTGTTTCTCGATCGGTGTCAGGGTCAGGGACACCTCACGCACGTACGGACGCATGCAACAACAACGCCCGATCGAAAGTTAGCCGGCCGGCCATGTCCAGTGGGCACGCAAAAAACATGAAAGAACAACGCGCACGTCTTCATGATCTGGATCGTTACTGGATCAACGTGGATTTATCTCAGTTTCTAACCCAATTTGAACCGATTCATGTGAATTTGTTGTAGAAATCATGTGTTTTACCAAGGTGGCAAGCACCCAGCATGCAGCATCTTACCAAGGGAGAGAGATCATGAGACCCTGACCGATTCCAACCAGGGATCTGGGAAGAAATCGTGTCCACGCGCGGTTTGATGGTGAGGGCACCAATCTCTCAGAGCGTTATTATGCCCGTGTGCGGTTCGCCGTCGGGTGGTACACTTCGCCAGCTAGCTCAACATAATATATATGATTCCCTTGTACGTGAGGCCGTGTTATTTTTCACTTCCCCAGCATATTAAAACCCTGACGATTATCCTATCCTGCAAAATATCTGCATATGCTGAGTCGCTTCGTTTCTCTTTACTTACCACTCGTTTGCACCTTCTTTCTTTCGAGATCAACGAGACTGCCGACGCCCGACGGTACTGCATACCCACACGTTGCGATGTGACGGGTAAAAAAATCCATGCGACGGTGGCTCAGCAAGCAGTCAAAATGATTCCGGGCTTAACTAGCTTTAATTACTGAAGAAAAATCACTTTCGCTACAGTACTGTGCTTTTCTGGATTTTTTACATTTATACCTTTTCAAAAACTTATTTTACAAATAAACTTTTTAAACAAAACTTATTTAAAAAATAGACTCTTTTCATGACATCAAGTCGCCAACGTCATTAGCGTTATGATCTAACATTAACATTGACACCGTATTCTTAGCCTTGCGAAAAAGCTAAGTCATTTACATAAAAGAAAACGGCATTAAAGTAATTGGCGGCAATGACCTATTTGTAAAAATTTCTTGAAAATGATCTATTTATAATAAAAATATATTTATAAATATATCATCAACGTAAATGACATTAGCGTCGAGAACCTATTTGTAAATATTTTTTATTACAACTAAGTTTTTTAAAAGCTTTTTTACAAATAGGTCCCCTCAGCGTCAACACCCATAATAAGTTTTTTTAGGGGTTCTTTTGTAAAATAAGTTTTCACAAGTAACCCAAAAATTGAAAAATTCAGCTGTGCATTTACAGAAGCACCGGGGCGATGGTAAAAACGAGGGACGACAATGCATGGGGTCCGACTTGGGCACCGAACGATCTGAAAAGAAGAATGTTCTCTGCAGTGCCGAATGCCGAATTGCCGATGGCGATGATGAGATGACTGGTGGCGATGCAACTAGAATGGAGCACGGGAGGATAATGGCAGCCAAACATATACTATCAAATGACCCAACCATATACTACTACTCCTACAGGTCTCTCCTCATTCCAATCTTGAAAATTTTCGGGACGATCGGCGGATCGCGGCTCCACTGCAATCTGGTATCGTGTCATTTCAAGCTGTTTGTGGTCCTCGTCCATCTAGCTTTTTATGCATATACAGCTCTGAAGTTGTACGACAAATCAAGCCACTGTTTCATAAATTCCGACCTTCTCCGGCGTTCTCGCCGGTCACCGGCTTCCCTGCATGCATGTACCAGTAACCTTCTTACCACCAAATTAAGCCTTGTCAGTTGTCACACAAGAATTGATCGTCACAATTGATTATAATTAGTAAGAAGAAGCCAATAAACAAATTCTGGCTTCTGCTGTCAGTTGAGATCCAACGACTTCTAAATTCAACTGCATGATGCAGCCACACTACTGCTTAACATATATATAATCGCGACACGCAGGCAGAAGGAATCAAGGGAACCAACATAAATATCTCATTCAACAGAGCACATGTAGACATACAGTACATATCCAGCACACACGCCATATATGCACACAAAGATGAAAGCTGAGAAAAGCAGCAGATCCGTGAAATGACGCGCCCCTACATAGTGCGTCATGGCACCACACCAAGACAGTGCCACATGATCAGCACACAGTCCATCTGCCAAAAAACGTTGGACTCTGCATCAAAAATTAAAAACCAGGAGTAGTACTCCACCAGCTACCCGCCACCCAAGCCAGCGATGGATACAGGGGTTGACCCCAGCAGAAGAAACAACTGTTCAATATTGCAAGCGGATCTTGTTGTACCAGACTACCAGTAGGCCCTGTCCATGCCACCTGCAGGAATGACATGATCAGCCGGAAAAATAACAGTTCGCCTAACAGTGAATTGTTTAATTTGCAGCCCAGTTACAGCGTATTTTAGATGCCTGTAACCTGTAGCCAGGGCCCAGTGGTGCTAGTAGATCTAAGGCACATGGTGCATCGGTGAGCCGAACACCTGAAAAGATTGTTGCGGGGCTGAAGAAAATAGTAGAAAATCATGGGGCCGGAGCATTTGGTTGTTCTGAAGAGGATAAAAGGAAGGAGAGGCTGATCTTTCCACTGAAGAACTGAAGATATGCCCAGGACTATGGAGGCCATCACATGCACCATTCGTTAGCCATGATGCCCATGCACATTATGTTATACAGTACATACAGTAAGACGGATTGACTTTCTGAGTACGCGATCGTATCAAATTACGGGAAGAGGAGAAATGTCGACAGCATGAAGGCTTCTGAAATTTTTGCAATGATTAATTTATACTCTTTTGGTTTCAAAATAAATATATTCTAAATTTTTTTATTTTGAGACGGATATAGTAGGCTTTACGATAATGATGAATTGTCTGATGAGAAGCAGGAAAGGCTGCAATTTTGACTTAGCCGAGAATTCACCAACCACGATACCCGCGTAGGAGTCGACTCGTGGAGCAGAGCTGCAGAGGCCTTCGTGCCACGCCCCCCACTTGCATTTGCCACCGTCCGAGATCGACAGATCGATCGATATGTGCACGTACGCGACGCGCGTGCCGCTCCGTGCGTGTCCTGAACGATTACGGCCGGCATGCGCTACCTTGCCATGTTTGATCGAT